>PDGT01000009.1:1152853-1251840 GCA_003671415.1 Megathymus violae | reverse complement strand
CGCCGTTCCCGTGCGCGGGCGCGCTTGCCTGGGGCCGCAGCCGGCGGCGGCCCAGCTCCGTGCACCGGCTGCGGCCGGGGGACATCGACGTGGTGGCCGCCATCGGAGACTCGTTGGTGGCCGGCAGCGGCGCTCTCGAAGAATTCGCGCTCGGTGCCATCATCGAGTACAGGGGCGTCTCCTGGTGCGCAGGTACGTTGGTCAACTCATACGTAATGCCATTACACAAAATCTAGATTTTCGTTATTGAAACTGTCAAATGTTTTTTTTTGTCTATTTCTCCAGGTTATGCGTTTTTACTGTAGGAACCTAATCATGTATCGTGGAAATACTGATTAGTTTAGTTACGGTAAAAGCCGATCAAGTTCATTCAATTCACAGGATTGTGGGATTCCCAGCTATGCTATTATGCTCTATTGCTTTAATGAATATTAATAAATTTTTAGAAAAGTCTGATTGAGTTAGTAAGATTCGCCTAGAACACACAAATGGCTCGTTGAATTAAAAGTCACCATGAGGAAGTGGAAGAAACGTTAGTCGTAGAAGATGTGTTCTTATAACGAGTTAAAACTTTTATTTCCACATTTTCTATACGAGTTCGTGATACCCTGGGGGACTGCTAAGTATTAGTATTTTAGATTTTCACGAGTCAAAATGTCAGATAAATGCATGACTGCTTCTACGATGTTTCTCCGACGAGTTAGAAATAGAAAAAATAATAAATTAAAAATCACTTTGTTTAAATCTGTTCCAGGAGGCGACAGCACGTGGCGCGAGTTCCTCACGCTACCGAATATCCTCAAGGAGTTCAATCCGGCCCTACGCGGTTATTCAACGGGCACAGGGGAGTGGTTGACCAGGAACGCTGGGCTCAACGTGGCCTTCCCCGTTGCCTCCGACCAGGATGCTTACAGACAAGCCAAGGTTAGCTTAAGTTAAGCTTAGCTATCTAAAATCAAATTGAAGTTAAACGTAAAATGGACTTATAATTAATTATTATTAATGTCACTGTATGGCACACCGAGGAATGAAAATAAAGTAGTATCTACTTACCAATAGTCATAAAAGGTTGAAATATCAAAACGAATGGTGGGCTTATGTACAGTAATCTATTTTATCAATGATTCATGGCAGTATTACTATTCTAAAAACTCTTCGGAAAACGAGATATTCATAAAAAATTGTCACATAAACATGAAATTAAGGATAGGTTGACAGTAAGATTGCTAGGTCGTGCTGAAAAGTATCGCAACCCCTCAACAAATAATGCTATAAGTGCTATGTGACCTTTGGTTGGCTGTCTACTAATCATAAGTATGCGCGATAAAAGAAAGCTGGTGAACTGGCAAAAAGTAGCGCCGCGACTTACCCATTTTGAGCCATAATGTCCCCGCCCCTGGCGTCTTGCTACGGCAAGTATTTAGAATCTAAATACAACCGATCGGATGATCTCAAACTCGGATGGTTAAATGGTCGGGATTGTTAAATTATTTCACGAGATTCCACAATGTTTGCGAAGTCGGTGTTCAACCTCAGTAATGTCCGTGAATATTCATACTAGTGTCGGTGTCGTCGTCCGTTGACCTCGAGCGCAATGAGTAATTAAATTATATTATTACTTAACAGGCTCATCAGGCTTATTAACTGTAAAAATATTACTCAATGTTATAATAATAATATGTATATGTTATGATAATAGCATTTGTTTAATTTAATTTAATAATCATTTCATAAAGGAATTTGACCGAATGAAAAGTATTATATTTATGACCAGTGGTAGAAATTGTATGCGGTGCGAGGATGAAGAATAATATATAAGAGTACTGTATGATAGGAAACTACAAGGAAACTACTACTACAAGGTCTTACCGATCTAGAACCTCTTTTAGAGGGAAGTAATCTATGTTATGAGTCAACTAAACTTTGATTATAGTCTGTAGTTGATATTAAACAAGTCAACCCGCCGTAACTAAATTTCTCGACTGAAACTTCTCGCTGGTATCGTATTTTTTTCACTGATTATTTTTTAAAGAAATTTGGGTATTCCATATAAAAACTACACACATGACATAAGCACATACATAGTTGTTGGTCCTTACCATTATGATACGAGTTATGTCAATAAAGTCGGTCCATTATGACGTGACAAAATGTCGCCAAAACACCTGTCCACATCGTCGCAGCGGCCATACAAATGGAGGTAAATTGACAGTATGTTTTATTTTTAGTGCTTACGACCACGACTTGACTGACGCCGCTGCTTTACACGAATCGTGAGTTTCAACATGACCCGATTTTATCGTTATCCTGTGTTTATTATTAGTATACACTACGTGAGTAATTTATAATTTTTTATACGAAATTTATACGAATGTTAAAGAGTAATTTTCATTTAAATGAAGTAAATAGAAATGATAGGGTGTGTCCTGTATGGGAGAATCGAGTTAGAAACTTACAGTCTCTTCTGATTTAAGGACCGGGCCCCTGTGTGCGCAGCTGATAAAGCCCTCTCCACATTTCACGATCGAGAGCCGCCTCCTTTACTTCCTTATACGACATAACGCTTACCTTCTCTTTTATCTGTACAACAGATTCTTGGCGTAACTCTCCCTCTCTTCCCTTCTACCTTGCCGTCGATAATGTTTTTATGAACGCGTCATATCATACAAGGTGAAGATATTTACTCTGAAGCATTTCCATAATGCAGACTTTTTCTATCCAGCTTATCTTTTACAACATCCTCCTCCAACACCACATTTCAAATACCTCAAGCGTTTCCCTATCCCTTTTTGTCACAGTCCACCCGTACAACACAATGCTCCCCACATGTTTTTGTAATATTTTTCTTTACTTTTGCAGATATTTTTGAAGTGATAATGTGTTTTTTGTTATTTAATGCTTGCTATGCTATGACAATTCTAGTTTAAATATCGGGAGTGCATCTTGGGAATGCAAGAAACTTGCACGCATTTCGTATTTTTTATAATAAGTACCTATTAATTATTTAATTACCGGTTGTTATGAACAATCTCGTATGAAAACTTATATGCCTGAGGATTTTCGATGATGTTCACGAAGGTTTATGAAGATTTCGAATTTGCGCACTTGTTCAGTGTGATGGGCGCCGTGGCCTTTACACTTCACTTGTTCAGACATCTGACATCTGATACACATTGAGATGCCAACACCACAATACAACAGTTATAGAAAGTCATGACAAAAAGAAAGCTTCATGAACGTAGGTAGTTATATCGTTCCCATCAGATAAAATTGTTGATTTTAAGTCATCAATTCTGCTGACTCACCAGTCAAGCTGGTACTATGAGTCCTATCAAAAAAAATTTAAAATGTAAAAAATACAATACTTGTGTTAAATTCTTTGAATATGCAGGTACACCGACCTACTGGATTAAGGATACTGACGCGATCGGGAGTTCAGGAGATGACTACTAGAAAAAAATTCACAGATTTCATGCCTCACACGACTATCGAGCACATTGGAAATGAATCTACGGAATTAGAAAAAATATTTTTTCTAACAGGTTAGGCTACAGGGCAAACCCTTAACCCGATCGTCTTTGTTTCCGGCTCAAATTGTAGCGGACTAAATTGTCTAGAGGAATTTTTCTCAAATTTTTGATATCATTCTTCGTTTCCAAAATATTGAGCGCCAAAATCAAAAATTCACAAAAAATTGAACTTTTTCTCACTATTTCGACCATACATTTTTTCGTTTTTCAGTTGCTCGAATAATTCTTTTGCACCTTACAGCTCTTCTGAATACCCGACTTTTGAGTCTTTTTTGAATATCATGTCTTCACAACTCTCCGAAATATAAGGGGATCGCACTGTTTCGTGAAATCGGAGCCTACACTGGAGCGAACGAAAAGACATTTCCAATGTCAAAAAAATAGAAGCGCTTCTGACTTGAGATGCTACGTCGGTAGACGTATTAATCTTACATATCTTATATATGGGTATACGTATATATCTAAATGAACTGAGAACATCAGGCCTACTCAACTATAAGAACAAACAGCCCGTTCCCATTAAAACCGTTAAAAGATTAAAGTTAGAATTAGTAAAATCTTCGAGGTGTGGTCGCAGTCGTACCTTATCAAATTCACCTGTTTTTAACGATTAATGTGTGACAAATGGCGCACTTTGTTATGTTAGTATTACTTGTGTTGTGTAATTTAAAGTGTGCTTTTTGACTCAGTTGTTTTGTGAAGCCTTTTCTAATGCTGAACTGTCTTTGTGAGAGGCGTACAACATGTGTAATGCAAACGTATGCTTCTATATAATAGTGGGTATTGGCAGGAGAGAGTGGATAATTTCAAGTCATCTGCATTACACATATTGTTAACTTCGAGTTTTCGGTCAAAATGAAAGGAAACTTAACACACCTCTTTTATTCTCACGATGTTGTTTTGCTGAAGCATATGACAATGAACTTCTAATGTTTGTTGACACCCAGATAAAAAATTTCATCAATATTATTCGTATGTTTCTCAATTCCAATAAGTTAAAAAAATGTGGAGACAGTGTGCAGTGCTACCATCTTCTGGTCCTATATACGCATTTGTTTTGGCTAAATCTATACTTTATACCGACATACAAATGGCTAGCTAATGGACTTATAGGGTTCACACTTGTCCCTGTAGCCTGGGACCAGAATAGGGCTACGGTATCCCCTGCCTGTCGTAAGAGGCGACTAAAAGGGGGCTTCCGGGGTCGTGGGCGGCTAGGGTGGGAGCCCGAACCGTCCAGCCAACGACCCCGGGAAGGACGTCCGTATGCGTGGCCGCATACTGGCGTAAAACCAGGAAGCAAGGGGTGTAGTCCGTCATCCCGAGCAGAGCCCGGCGAGGCACGCGCTCATAGGACTCCGGTTGTGTTCCGTCGGAGATCCCGGAGTCCTATCCCAGCGCTGAGAAAGGCCACCGGGGGGGTTTTAGTGCGGTAAAAATCCCACATACCTCGGCGTCGTTCCCACGGCACCGGGTACCTTTTGAAGGTTTCCCCCTCGTCAAAAAAAAAAAAGGTTCACACTTAATTCACATTACATACACATTGAGTTCTCCCCGTTTGATGATGCGGAGACACTTATTAAGAACTTGAGGATCTGCAGATTTGTAATTAGTTCTGTGAATTTTTTTTTAATGTTAATAGCCGACAAACGAGCAGACGAGCCACCTGATGGTAAGTGGTCACTGTCGTCCATGGACAGCAGCAAGACCGAAGGTATCACTGATGCGTTGTCGGACAGGAAATGAGAAGAAGGTTAGAAAGAAAGTACTGGCTCTCAAGCCCCCAGCCGGAGCACGACGAGTAGTTTGGCGGCTGATTCAAGCAGGAGGGTGGTAGCTAGCCAGGCAGGCTTCACGAAAAGATAATAATACCAGTAATAATATTAATAACTTAATAATAATACTGATAATATAATCCTTACGTGAAGCCCTACCACCAAGCAGGCTGGCTTCTGTCGCCTCTTACGACACCCTGGTCTGCCAGCATGGGATTGGGGGGAGCATTCTAAGTCGTCCCAATACGGCCTAAAAAGTCGTACGTCGAACTAATGTGTGTGCGAGAGCGTTTGTATTTCCAATGATAAACGGTAGATATTATTTTTGAAAGCAAAGCATAATGAGCAAATACTAAATCTTTTAGACTTCAAAATGTATGTCCTTCTCTGTCAACTGTCTTATTTAAAGTACCTGTTAAATCAAATTGAAATATATAAGCATTTCCGTATTCAAAGACATTCACTACATATACATATATTTACATGCAGTTTGGCCGGTTACACGTTCATGCACCAGTCTTCCTACCACGCCGTGGCGGCATTTCAAACAATAAGCGCAGAGAGAGAGGACATATCTCTAATCCAATAAAATTTCCATTACGTTTCGTTTCAAGGCCTCTTTAGAGCAAAACATCATTCGATCTATACATTCGAACTAAATACTGTTGCGAACGAACCCGTTGATCTTTAGCTGAGCGACCGGCGTCAGGTGTAATGAGGTGATTTTATTCGACCTCGGGCTAGACGGAGCGTGGCGCGCTCGTGTATCGCAAATTTTGAAATTCGAACTGCATCCGAAATTGTTGCAAACGTGCGCGATGCCCTTACCCTCGATGCGATACGGGCACGATTCAACACCTGTCAGCTATAAATAAATGATTCATTATTGTAATATTTGAAGAAATTATCATGTACCTATATGAATAACTCGCGTTCATGAACCAACCGTCAACTACAGTGCCCCAATGATGCATTAAAATTTACATTTATCCATAGACCTCAGTATTGAGACCCCTAGTTTGTTACGAACTATGCTACTCTCCGCACATTACTGTCACCATTGCATGTCAGAAATTATCGTTCATAAGGTCTGTTCTTTTTTTAATAAAATATAAAAAAAATTTAATATAATATTTTTTATTATATTAATGATTTAATATTTGTATTACCGAAAAGAGCAATCAGAATTATATATAAATTAAAATCACGGGAATCTTAAAGGAAAAAATTTAAAGAAATAGCTGTACACAGCGTAGTCTGTCAATATTATGGTAGTTTAGTATTTATTCGAAAAAAATTAAATACGTACAAGTAGAAAAGTGATACACATAATCGTAAAACAAGAAATAGGCATAATTAAAAAACGACAGAGACAATTTCATTGTTTGCACTACATGATGCGCTTTGTAAAATGCATATGGTGTATGAAGCCGTTTTGGTTACTACATATTTTACCTTTTCTTTATTACCGGTTCTTATCAGTCCATGAAATAATAGTCCGGTCTAGAGTTATGTTGATAATTTGCATTCGCCTGTAGATTTAATTAGTACCAATTCGGTGGTACTGAGCATTGCTCTCTTCATAGTACGCTGTGCTACTTTTAGCTTACTATTCAGTAATGTGTTTTTATGGAAAGCTTCATATCGCGTGCGAAGTCTAAGCAAAAGCTGGTATGCAACAAGATGACGAATATTTTATTGTACGTTCAGACGTTATATTTAAGTGTATTTTTAGTTACGTCATTACCTGGTTCAATGACAAATATTCTTTTGTATCTAATATTATATTTTACTCTCTACGCTAATACTATGCAGGCTCATTGTCAACTGTTAAAACTTATCTTCGTATGTATTTCTCCTTCCGGCCTCTTCGACGATTGCGTAAAGTTAAGCTTAGGTATTATTAATACGGCGGGTACCAATTGTTAACTAGATAATAATAGTACCCGTATTACTATCTCCTTAATAACATTTATAATTCACATTTATAAATGGTAGTGTTACGTTGGTGTTTCGATGATAGCTTCATGCGGTTCTACAGTTTAATGCACCTTTAACTCACCGACCTCGTGGGGCGTTACGTAGTCCGTGTCGATGTATTTACGATTGGTTGATAACTTTTGTCGTTAGGAAGCTTCCGGTTATGTTAATGTGACGTCGTATGATATGTTACAAGATATTTGGAAGGCGAACCAGGTCTCGGTCGAAGTTTAGACACCGACAAGGTTGAACGACCGCTACCTAGTGATTGTCAGATTTCTTTCTAGAACGAAAGAACTCGTAAGATTGTGCGACTAATAAATAATAAATAAATAAACGTTTACACACTCACGCCCTCATATGACATCACAAACACCCGTGACCTGAAAACAAAGATTTATCTGTCACATAAATGTCTGCCCCGGCCGGGATCGAACCCGGGATCTCTCGTTCGGTAATCAGGGTCACTACCAACTTGGTCATGGAGTCATCCATCATGGGCATATTAAACGAGTGATTTAGGGGAAATGGTCCGTTTCCGTTTGTGATAGGAAAAAAAAGTTCGTGGAATAATAAAAAAATTGGGTGAAAACGGGGAAAACTAATAAAGCCACTTCCCAGCTCCATAACAAAGCTATAGTTCTGCCCGTGTCACCTATCTAAGTCTAAACTTTCACTCGTCCACAAGAACCATAATGACAATAATTGCGATTTAAAGAGCCTCGCACATATTGAAATGATGAATGTGTTTCTGTTCGTGGCGTGGTTAGATCCTCGTGGCCCGGATACGCTCTTCGCCCGACGTGGACGTGTCGCGCGACTGGAAGATGATCACGGTGTTCATCGGCGCCAACGACCTCTGCTCCGCGTCGTGCCTCTCGCCGATCTCCTGGTCGCCCGCCGCGCACGCCAGGAAGCTCGCCAAGGCGCTCGACTACTTCCACGCGCACCTGCCCAGGACCATTGTCAACCTCATACCGGTGTTGGGTAAGTTTACACGAGTAAAAGGAGGATCGTTTAGCTAAGATTAGAACTAGATTGCGACTTACCGTTGGTTAAAATCGAAATGAAGCATTAAATTAGGTATGACAAATTAGAAGAAAACTGCCAGGATCATATTATTATTAGCGATCGGAACGAATCGGAAGGGGCATAATTCAAAATGCATTTTTTTATTTTTTCTCCCTTCGATTGATTGCCATATTTGATGGACAGATGATGTAGTTTGATTTTTTAACTATGGTTGAGGTTCTTAAACAGCATTTAATGTCGTGGTACTTCTAACCCAATCTTTTACAAATTTTAATCTCTTCGGTATTTACAGAAGACATTTGACAACAATAAATGAGTTACAACAAATCATACAATTATACAGTTATGATTTTGTACAAAAATGTAATAATCTTTACTTAAGTTATTATTAATTTAATGTTTGACGGTAATTTCGCAAGCGGCCGCGGCGGGTCAGACGGGGCACGCATAATAACTTTACACATTGCGTATAATGTAATGATTAATGGAAGGAAATATCGATTGCTCACATTGATTATTCGCATCGAACACTTCGTATTATGAAGAAATATTAACAAAACATGTCTGCTATAAATGAAATAATACCTCATGTACCACTTCTGATGGTAAATGGTGACCGTCATCAACGGATTTTAACTGTTTCCCTGATATTGCAACTGACACACGTTGAAAACGTAAAATTTCACAGTCGATACTGAAGGCGTGGTAGGTAGTCAATCAGATAAAGAACGCTATCACCGTATGCGAGAAATATTGGAATTAAATTGGAGGCTCACTTTTTTGATATATCTTCATTTCTGGAGTCGATTTTCGGAGTTTTCAAGTGATCTACATCTTTTTTATATCTAAACTGTTTAATATACTATATAGAATATAAAATTGAACACGTAAAGTGATGCGCACCATTTGAAAGAGAGAAGAATTAAAAACATATCAAATGTTTGAACGTGTTTCGCTTGTAGTAAGACAATAGTTGCAGTGATGACTAGGCATCGGTCTGGTTAACATGTATTGGTTGATGCGCTTCGCACGTCACGTGTCGGTGACGCCACTGGTTCTATTGATATCCGCGGCGGCCGCGACCACTTACTCGTAACGGTCCACCTGTTTACACCTGTAGAAGAAATGGCAACGAACGACAACTTATTCAAAAAAAAGGTTTCGTTTCAAGTTCTCCCACTCCTTAGACTGACCTCCTAACACCATCTCTCCTACGTTGTACGGCTGGTGACTCATAGTTGCCGGTTTTGTGTCGTGTCGTCAGACGTATCGGTCTCGGTGCGCGTGCTGCGGCCCCTGATGTGCCGGCTGATGCACCCGTTGTTCTGCACCTGCTTCCACCGCGGCGGCAACGAGCTGCTCGACCTGGTGCGTCAGGCGCGCCTCTACCAGGCCGCCGAGACGGCGCTCGTGAGTACACACGCACACACACACACTGTGTAGTCGTGACTCCACCTGTTAGGTGTATGCTGCGAAGTAAACGACGCGATGCATCATTGTATAGATTTGGTTAGGCACGGCGGGCGGCACATAAATAGGGGTTATTGGGCAGAGAACTGGTAAATTCTTTCGTAACTTATACAAGGCCGTGCATGTCCACAATTGTAGTCTATGTGTGGCAAATGACGATCGACAGAATTGATCACCTAATATCAGAAGACTCGGTCAAACTGTATGAGAACACGATAACAATTTTAAGAAATCTATCCATTAGGCCGTTGCACTGGCGATTCCCCTGGTGTCGCCCATGTCAACAGGCGACGGTAACCGCTTACCATCAGGTGGCCCGTCCGCTTCTACGTCAGCTCTTCAAGCTATAAAAAAAACGGTTTCAATGGTGTTGTCTATATATGTACGTACGAATATACACATACATATATAATATAAGCAACTAAAGCTCCTAACATTGACACAAACAATTCGCCGTGAAGACTGCCAGCACGGCGACTCTAGCCGTGCTCCGGTGACTCGATCACTATTCTTACATTCAACACACATATAACACTGAAACTCCTACTGTAACGCAGGTACATTGTGCGCGTCTTTATATGTATCTAGTATGTATGTTGGCTGCTCCAGGAGACGATATTCGGCTGTATATTGAAATAAACATTTTTTAATAAATACAGAATTTGTTAATTGCTTACCTGCAGTGCCATCTACCGTCTACTGTTTATCATCATAGTACGGTCACGTAATGCGTAGGGAGGAACGTCATGTGTCGAGAAGAATTCTGAGAATGTAAGTGGATGGATATAAGGGAGAAGGAAGACCGAAGAAGAGGTGGATGGACTGTGTGGAAGACGATATGAAAATTAAGGATGTGTGCACTGAGATGACGAAAAATAGAGATATATGAAAGGAAAGGACACGCCGTGCCGACCCCAAGTGATCGGGATGAGGGCCGGGAAATGATGAGTTACCTGTAGTGTCATCTATCCATGTTTAACAATGTCTATCTCTGAGTCGCATCAACGACTACACCGTATTAAGCTAACAATAGACGCGTGCTGGTGGTTCAACGCGGCGCGGTGTTGTCAGGTGGACAGCGGGCGGTACGACACGCGCGACGACTTCACGGTGGTGGTGCAGCCGTTCATGCGGCTGTTCAACGCGCCGCTGCCGCCGACGCAGCCGCTGCCGCTGGTCATCCACCAGTCGTACATCACGCACGATTGTTTCCATTTTTCGCAGAAAGGCCACGCCCTCGGTGAGTCCACGGACAAACAGACATACACACACACACACACGAACGTTTGGTTACAACTATATAGAGACGAGGGGAAAACAGCACAGCAGAAGTAAGAAGGAACACAAAGGGGAAAAGCGGATATATGCAACCAAGAGAAGATATTTACTACATCTTTTCCGTCTCTGCTGCATTTATTAATCTTTAATAAAATTTAGACGTATCTCCTTTCCACTGTCTTTGATTTGATATGAGGAGATTTCCAATATAGCAATGAGCTGTCTAAATTTAAGTCTACTTTACTATCTACTTTTAGCGTTAAAGTCTATTTATGGGCGAACGCCAGAGCACTTCGTAATCACCGTTTCATGTGGACAGTTGAGGGCAATACCAGCGCACTCACCGATCCGTCGACACTTTATAACATGTAACACACGTTACCATTACAGAAAAAATTACACAACGAAATCTATCTCGTCCGAAAACACACTGAAGTGGATGTGGCCTGAATATCCCTTCGATAATTTAAATTCCACTGTACTGACCAGATCGAAACTAATCACGAACCGTCTCAATCGAGTGGCCAAGTCGTTTTGATTTGTTACATAACGTCGGTAACTTCCAGCGGCGAACCTCCTGTGGAACAACCTGCTGGAGCCGGTGGGCAACAAGTCGGACAACGTGCCGCCCGTGCTCATGAACTCCTTCCGCTGTCCCTCGCGCCAGGCGCCCTTCATCTTCACCAAGAAAAACTCCAAGACCTTCATGGAGACGGGCCAGCAGGACGGTGCTTTTGATACGTGACGTACGTATCGGCCACGTGTCATAGTAGCGTTCTTAATTCAGATGACGGCGTCTCGGGTAAATGTCGTTTTGGATACGAGACGATTGTTCCCGGTTCGCGATGCTCCAAATGATCGTTATTCTGTCTTTGATACTTTCCGACCGACTTTAGCCGATGCTTTTCTCCTTTAGTGAAAATCATAGAATTAAATGGAGATCGACAAGTGAAACGGTTTCAATATCAGTACAAATATCATGTTAATGGCAACAATAGACGGTACCGAATGGCTAAGTTTGTAGTCATTAGGAATTTCGTGGAACTGACGCTAATTGTCAGTCACATTATCCTCTGGATAAAAAAGTAGATCACCGCGTCCTTCCGCGCGTTTTGTGTTACGAACGTCCACGGCCGGCGGTGACCAATCACCATCAGGTGGTTCGGTAGCTCGTCGATGATGACTTAAAAAAGATTCCTCCCAAGGCTGTCGTTACGTTTCGTGTAGTAAACTTATACGCTTAATGGAACATCGCACAGGAGTCGGAGGCGTTTTAGTTGAAATAGTGCAACGGGAGTTACATAAACTGACATAGTTCTAGTTGGTGCTACCAAATAACGTTGTAAATTAATCATGTGATAGGTGTATGTATTGTGAATGTGATTACTGAACGATTCCTCGAGCGGGTGGACGGCGATTTGGTGATATAGCGCGTGGGACTTGTGTGTGTGTGTGTGTGTTTCGTGTGTCGTGTGTCGTGTGACGTGTTACGTGCGTGTACGTATATCTTTGGTATTTCTAAACGAACGGATGACGTCGGAGACGAATCTGGGATAAATAGAGACAAAAATCAACTGTTTATTTCACCCAATGATACACAATTTGATGAGTTTGACAACTTGTCATTCTAATAATGTCCCTAGACAGTCGGTGAAGAGGGTTCACGCTTGGCACACGGTCGTCGCGGGAAAACCGCGGCCGCTCGTTTTCAGGGCGACCCACGTGTTGCTGTTAGGATGATTAGTGTTAAAAAATGTTTAAAAATACAACTCAATAACGGAGACGTCACTCACGATCTTAATATTGAACGTTAAACGGAACTCACAAAGTAGATACTATGTTTATGATTGAAATGCGACTTGAGCGAGAAGTGGTGGTGGAGCAGCGGGCCCGCGTGCATCACTCGGTACCAAGGTCGCTGAGTGAATTAAATTGACAATATCCATCGTCAAATAAATCAGTATTTAAGTTGTTACTCCGTCCGACTCGGAGTATCCTAAAATCTTATAAAACAGCGTCGCCCTCGCCGTTTGTCTTGTTGGATTACTGGTAATGACCGTGGAAGGTCACTGAGTGATTTCTGTAACTATAAATTTTGTGTATAAAAATGAACTTAAAATAATAATAAAATTATGCTGTAATTACGTAAAGTAAAAATTAGCTTTTAAAATATACCTAATAAAAATGTTAATATTGGATGTTGGCTATCTGAAATAAACAAACTAAATTAATAAATTGATAGTAAATATCTTAGTAATTTAGATGTATCAAGAATATACAATATTAAAATACCTCATTAGTGTCTGTTTGTTTTAACAATATGTTAGTTGGTGCTGTTGTATGTAGCTCATCTAAGAATGTAATTATTGTAAGCTGCCATATGAATACACAGTACGGACAGCGAGTAAGTTCCAAATATTCAAGAATAAGGCAATAGTTTTAACACCTGGTGGCGTGTGGTGGTCATATGGTGGTCTCCGACCCTTGCTGCTCCGTCTTCATGTCAGGTTGTTAGCGAAATTCGAAACGGTGGGAGAAGTAAAGAATGACGTTGAATTAAATTTGAATATTGTATTTAGAAAATATGAGTGAAGACGTCTCTTATGACGCTATTACTATATTTATTCTGTTACAATCTATGTCAATCACCATGAGAGGAGACAGGAGCCCAGCAGCTGGGCAATAATGGGTGACGAATTGTAACGATTTCATAAATGCACGAATGAATGATTTAGTGAAAGAGCGAAAGAATGATAAAATGAATGAATGAGTGAATTTAAAAGTAATATTATTTGATGCTATATAGCTTAAAATTGGTTAAATATTTAGTGTGGGGCGTGGCGTGTCTGCAGCGGCTATGAACTTGTCACTACAAGTTGCTGTATGTTTATATTGCCTTAATATTGATATGTCATAGTATCTATTGGAAATTTAATGTAAATACACCTCGTTATCGACATACAAGCTAGAGTTTTTCTTTTTCACTTAAAAAACTAAAGCGACTGAAGTGATTCAGATGATTCTCGGAATGTTCAGAATATTTGGAACTTACATTGTAGGTCGTTGTCTCTCCGGGAGTGTCCCCGGCGGGGCCAGGGCGGGACACTGGTGTGTGTACATTGTTGGTTATGTTGCTGAGTGGCCGGGCGGGGCGGGCGAGCGGCGGTGCCGTTGGTCTCTAGTGATTTGTATTACAAATAATTTTATCTATTGAATTTCAACTAGAATCAAATTCAGTTTATTTACATCGCTTAGTATTAATAAATGATTTTGTAAGAACAAATGTTGTGTTTTATTTACCAGACTATTGGCCGACATGGTTTTACTGTGTACAAAAATATTACACGAAATCAGTCTTTCAAAAAATTACTTTCAGTAATAAAATATATAACACTATACTTGAAACGTTTCAAACATTATCAACATAAAATATTTCCGCTTGTTATTTAATAGGTACATAAAATTCTAACTGATCGATTTCTGTACGTGAACGATATATGAGAAGAAATATTATTAGGAGCCTTTATTAACGCATAAGAACCCAAAACAAGTTATTAGAATTTTTGTCCGTTTGTCCGTGCGTTTGTTCCCGCTAACCTCAGAAACGACTTAACCGATTTCGTTCTGGTTTCACTAATGTAATGCAGTGAGCGTCAGTTAATACTTAAAATTTGTGTTATTGCAATCCGTCCATAAATAAAAAGGTTATGAATTAATATATGTATTTCTAATTCACAGAACGACAAAACTCAAAAAAATGCAGATACTATCTTTAAGCGTAAGGTAGTTTTTCCGAATGGAAGCGAGGGCATTGCTAGTTTAAATATACACCATATGAACGCCTAACAAATAGTTCACAGCAAAATGTATTTAATGTAGATCATAGTGTTACCGTCCAGTTACAGACAGCAGGCGCTGGGGACGACCACGAGAACGGGGTCTGCGAACCAATACCAAGGCCAATTATGGCAGGTTCACTGCTTTTTTTAAAATTTAATCACAAGGATTTAACTTAAGGAACTGCAGTCCATCTGCAGTAGACGTTGGATCGATATTTGCAGACGTGCATGATCTGTAATAAATAAATAAAATAAAATAAACGTTTACACACTCACACCCCCGCGCTAGGATTTTCGGTGTTGCGGGCGGCGTGGACATACCCAAATATGTCATTACAAACATCCATGACCCGGGAGCAAACATTTATCTGTCACACAAATATCTGCCCTGGCCGGGAATCGAACGCGGGACCTCTCGCTCGGCAGGCAGGGTCACTACCAATTGGGCTATGGGGTCGTCAATAATTATTGAATGACACTTATCGTAATAAATAATAATAAAGACAGTTACAGCTCAGCAGTCCGAGGCCAGCTCACTTAGTCGTCACTGCCGTTTCGTCTCGAAATCGTAGTAATACCAACTTCACCAACTATTGTATAACGATGTTGTCAACACGCCAGGACGAGACCACGTCTAAGTTAGCAACCATACCACGGCATCATTCCACGCAGGCTTGGCTTTAGTATATCGGCGAGGTAGCGCGGCACCCAACACGACGCCGTCGCGTCACCCGAAGGCGCTCGTGTGGGATCTTGTGAACGCTTCCGGGTCCGATATGTGCCTAGTAAATATTATCAATAATAATACTGCACTTGAACTACTTACCACTGTGTTTCTGAGCGGCAGGTATGGCGGCGAATATATGTAAACCCATTAGCTCTGTGTCCTGTTTGTAGGTAAAATACGTGTCGCGTCCAATATGTCCTCCAATATGTCCTTTTTATTAATACGCTTTTATTAGCTCGGGTTGTATCTATGTATGTATGTAACGGAATCTTTGAGCTTAATTTTCACTGGTTTCTAAAAGTCTGATCAACTTGAAACTTTGCACACATATCAAGGGCCGATGACAATGCAATAATTTGATAACAGTTTCCCATTATCCTTATTAGGACGGCCAGGATTCATAAATTCTTTTTTAAATTCCCTGTAGGAGAGTGAGAAAGATAGAGCTAGCGCGCGATCTGCGCATTCCTGCACTTCCAGTCAGAGTTACCCTTACTGATTTCTGGAGTCTACGACTTACTCTTTCGAACTTGCTAGGGGACGCGGTATTGCTCAACGGGGACCAAAATGTCTTTAGGATAGTTGCATTCTAACCTTGTTTATTCCTTACACATGCGTGGGTACTAATAAGTCTCATAAACGCAAGTTACTGTATTTAATATTCATATAAGATGTTAAATAATAACCGTGATTTATAAAAGCATCTTATTAATTACAATAAAATAATCAGAACATAAATTTTGAAATTATTTTACAGAACAAAATTCGACAAGTAAATAAGATATTTATCGTGATCAAAATCTTTTAATTAATAATTTTATTGATAAAAGTACAATCAACGAAAATGAATTAAAATAAATAATAGTTTAAAATAAATAATAGTTTAAAAAAACTTAAAAAACACGCTTTTATTGCTAATTGAACTAAAAACTGGAAAATAAATAATAGTTTAAAAAAACTAAAAAAACACGCTTTTATTGCTAATTGAACTAAAAAGTAGAAAATAATTTTTAATTACAAAGAGTCTTTATTACAGTAGTAGAAGGTCGGACAATCAATCATAATTAATTACCTCAAATAAACATTATAATAAAATTTAAGTTATTAACAAAATAATTCAAATCAAAGTAAAAAGCGTGGGGTGCTCGATATATTAAATATGACACAATCATTCTATTGGCAACTATCTATGAGAGAAAAGTTATAAAAATGAAGTAAAATGTAAAATGAAGTAAATTTACTTTGATTTGAATTATTTTGTTAATAACTTAAATTTTATTATAATGTTTATTTGAGGTAATTAATTATGATTGATTGTCCGACCTTCTACTACTGTAATAAAGACTCTTTGTAATTAAAAATTATTTTCTACTTTTTAGTTCAATTAGCAATAAAAGCGTGTTTTCTTAGTTTTCTTAAACTATTATTTATTTATTCATTTCTTTCTTCATACTTTTTACTCTCATTAATTTTCAAACGTTTTATTCATGTACCCACTTTTTCCGAATACTTGACAGTCAGTAAATTAGGAGTAATTTAATTTTATTAAGAAAAATAATTTAACCTAAAACGACTGACCGGGCTTCCGTCACGGAAGGCAGGGCCGAGACTGAAATATCAGCGCTGTGCTCACGCGCGGCTTAAGCCGAGGCTGGGCCCATTCGTAGCTCGTTACGCTGCAGCACGGACATTTCATGTTGTATTTAAGTTTAGTTTAGCATATACTTAGGGTGTAACGTTATTGTGTTTTCTTTTCTCTGTTTTTTGTGTATTTTATTATGTTCAGCTGCGGCTTTAGACTACGAATAAACATTTTTTCATTTCATTTCATTTCAATACGCATTGTACCAAGTTACACTGTTCCTAACAGAGATCAAAGGGCGACCACTTTTTTCACCTCTCAAAGTTATCGGCTCGGCTCAAATTCGCTATACCAGCGGCAGGTACACGGTACACTAGAACGACCAGAAGTACATTCCGAATAGACAATGGAGGTCGTTTCACGGCTCACTGCCGGCCTAGCCTCGGTCTGGATGCCGACGTCGGGAGCTCTCCGTCGTCTCCATGAGTCAATGTAGGTGTGACGCTGATTAAAATATAATATGAAGAATACAATGACTAGATCTAGATAAATAGACAAAGACAAAACTGTTCAGTACCTTTTTCGCCTCTATTTGTCTATTGATTTTCTTCTTTTTTTGTTTGGTAACTATTGACGAGCTATAGCGTTGTGGATAAAAATTATTTTGAAAATAGAACGATACTTAATGATTTTATTTTAATTTCGGTCAGTAGGCGAATGCTAGTAATTTTAGAATGCCAAAAATCCTTTTAAATCAAGTGTAATATAATCGATTTTTTAGTCACCGCTCTATGGCTCTATGGCTTTCGATTGAGGTTACACTTCCAGTTATCGAATACAAGCTTTACATCAGATAACCTAGTTGTTTTCCGTCTGTTTAGATAGAAAATAAATAAGTCGATTGAAAGTTAAGCCTAAATCTCAGGATTTTGTCATGACTCACATAACACCTGCTGATGAATTCCAAAACATTACAAAGTGAATTGTGTTAATGTTTACAGCAATTACGACCTATTTGCCCATCACTAAGAGCGTAGGTGCCGTGCGCGCAACGACATATGGCGGAGCTGATTACGGCGAGTGGCCGCATATGGTCTGCTTGACCACGATACAATGGCGATCAATTGGTCACAAATAAATTAAGATGTATCTAGTCTACGCAATACTGAGCGACATATCCAATACAAGACGGTGGAAAAAAAATCATTTCTCGCATGACTATCGTCGAAATTGACACAGGGTGTAAAATTCTAAATTTTCGTGAGGAATACGTGTAGACCAGTACCCACCTATTAATGGGTACATCTCATTTATGATACCAACATACTACATAGAAAAAGGAAAACGTCAGATGCTATAGGCAGCGGAAAAAGTATAACTTAGTAATTTTACCCCATACTCACCACGAAGAGTACAATGTTTAGTGAATGTCAGTGCAGGGTTGGACATTAAGTTAGTCTGCGGAAAATACGAATTAATTAAAGCACTGTAAATGAAAATTACTACTTACAATATACATTTTATCTATTGAATCCGCTGCATAAAAGTGTGCTTGCCAAAAAATAGGAAGGATAAAAGTTTGAAAAGCGAAGGAATAATTCGCTTTAATAGAACTTTACATTATTTTTCCTTTTTTATTTAACTCCAGGTACCTCATACCGTGTCCATGGTCATTATGTTTTTAAAAAGTGTAAAAAATGTGTCAACTCATTCTCTGGAGTCATGTTTGTTCATGTCTTGTCATGGCACTTTGACGTATGCCCCAACTCATTCACGATACATAAAATATATTCTAATATTCCTAGCACCACACCTACCTTCATAACTAATCTATACATACAATAAAATCATATATATATAAAACGATCAGTTTTCTGTACATGAAGGATATATATTATGTATATATAAGAAAAACTATAGGGGCCTTTCTTAACGAAAAATAACGCAAAAAATAGTTGTTGATTTTTTTGTCAGTTTGTCAGTGTGTTTGTGCGCGCTAATCTCAGAAACAGCGTAACCGATTTCGTTATGATTTTCAGTAATGTAGCACAGTAAGCCTCACTCGATACTCGATATTCCTATCATTTCAATTCGTCCATAAATAAAAAAGGTATAAATTAATCTAAAACAAAGCAGGTGCTATGCATGCAGCGGTCTGCTAGCACTACATAATATTTAAAGTAATGTTCGTAGTAAAACTTAAGCGTATCAGTCCAAATATATTATCATACACACTGACACAGATCGGTACAGATTCACCGCCGAAACAACAACGCCAGGGTCAAGGTTCCCTCTCGCCGCTCGCGTGCGCTTCCCTTCAATCTCTCCCCATGCAATTCATCCCTTCGGTTAGTTAGGGTAACCAAAACATCTACAAATATGAAACTAACTACAATAATCAGCAGAATAATCTTAGTACGAGTATAATGCCATAATATTATAAAAGGAAAATGCGAATTTTGTGAGTTTGTGTGTCTGCGAAGGGTAATCTCCAGAAACACAGCACATATTGACCATTTGAAAGGTACATTATTCTGGATGGATAAGTATATACAGGTCATATATGTTAAATAGCTAGATTCACGATGCCGTTAGTCAACTGTTTTTTTTAATTATGTTAATTTAGGTCATCTTATTGTGTTTAATTAAACATAACTAGGTTACAAATATTAAAAACAAATAATCTAGACCACGTTTCAAATAGTCGATATCCACCTACTTATGGTTAAAATATCAATAACATATATAATTGTTTAGCCCAAACGAAATTGGAGCGGGCCGCTAGAAAAAATAAAGCTGAATAGTTATGCTCGGATCGAAAACCTTTTTTTGTTGATAAACAAAATTTATTACTATTTTGGTTGCTTTGAAACACTTTTCTTGTAACTTAACAACATTGTCTTTATATGTTTTCCGGTAAAAAAAATTACATGTTACAAATTTTTTTAAATCAATTATCAGTCTGTGATAAAGTGCGTGCGCTTTGGGCGCTGCTCTAGAGTTGTAGTTGAATGTTCCAGGTGCTATCTAATTAACGCTGCAGGCATGTATACACCTGTGACCGTTACAGTCATAGACTTAAAATGTTTTCACTACATATATTATATTATTGTACATCCTATAGGTATGGTTAAAGATATTAGTCCTATTTTTAAGTCGTGCATGAATTGCAGCAGTCTCTTAACTCTAAGTTGTTCTACTCTCCATGTTCTACTCTCAACAACTTGGTCACAAAATGAATTTCAAAAATCAAAAGACAGGATGACTTATCCTGATAATAAAAAAAGAAGGGTCATCCTGAGTGCCCTGTCAAATCGCAACCCTATCGGGATCCTCTCGAGGCATGCGCACACTTCACCCATTGCAACCATTATAAGAGCGGGGTAGACCGGGAAGGCGGCACAGTGCGGCCCGGTGCGTTGCCTCGCGAACACGCCAAGCCACTCGCTTGCCTTCCGTCTTCTCGTTGTTCGTCTGACAAAACTACGCATCAATATGGTAAGTACAGCCCTAATTTATTTTACACAATTTTTTATTTTGAATATATTTCCCGCGAAATATTTTTATACCTTGATATTGTCTTCTTTTTATACAGTTTTATAAAACACTAAACAAAATAATATTTTTTTCTTATTGTATTTAGTATTTATGTGCGTCATATTTGAATTTTGAAAGTAGAATGGTGTGGGCATTATACTTTCACTACATAACTAAAAAAGTAAATAAAAATAGATTTCAAAATAAATAATAATTAATGGTTAGCATTTAGACTTAACCAATGTTACTGAAGGATACAAATAAAACTTAACGTTAAACAGTAGATATCAGTAGAGCAAAAAATTCGAATTCATTGACACCAACTCAAACACAGGCACAACTTTTGGATTTCGTATCTACTTACTACAGATAATTTTTAGTAACTACATAATCTATCAGTATAATAATAATAATCTATCAGTTATTTGCAGAACATTGTATTAAAGGTAAATTAAGTTAATAGATGAAACAGCATAATTTTGAAAGGACTGTTTTCATTTAATCTTGTGTATAATAACGCTATTTTAGTAATAAACTAGTAGAAACTGTCTTGTCTATTAAACGTCTAAGACATTGTACGAACTTCTGAGTAAAAGAGTCTTCTTTTCACTTCAGAATCCAAAAAATTGTGTCACGAAAATACCTATTTACAAATGAACCAATCTACATGAAGATCTTTCACAAGTTGATGTAACGGTTACGCACCGGGAGATACCGACGTAGAAACTTACAAATATAATCAAAGTTAGACCCAAACGCAGACCTGCTGCGGAACACAACTCTGCTGTAGTCACTACAAGTTGTACGAGAACGAGGAATGTTTAAGAACATATGAGACATTACGACCTCTGTTCATGTACAAATATAACCCGGTCATTGGGCTAGTAACCGACAGCAAAAAAATTTGGCTTTAGGTTTATCGATATCCCAAGCGTTCGCGTCGATCGGTGATCGGTACGGGAAGCTCGGTAATGAGCTTTGTGAGTTAAGCTGATGGCTGAAGTTTGGCGGAGCTTTCAAATCACGAGAAACGATTTATATTGAAGTTAATTCGGAACTAAATTCTGGAAAAATAAACCTGATATTCGCAGTGAATGTGCCCCTGTGTTCCAATTTTGTTATTCAGTCGATTTTTTACTGAATATAATATCGTTAAACGGTGCCAATAAATACATATTTATAATATAAGGTAATGTAATTTCTGATATATTTAATGTAGAAGCATTAAACGACGCTGCTTCTATTTCAATTACACGTTATATTTATAATTAAATTCTTTCTTTCTTAACATAATACTTAAATGAAATTCGTAGCATTTCCATAAACATAAGATTACAAAAAAAAGCAGGCCGGGTTATTGTGGTTCTTCTAAATATTTAAATGCAGAATAAGCTGGTAATTAAGGTAATAATAGTTTAAATCGAATAGATATTAAAACAAAACTACGAATAATATGACCTGAATGAGTCGAGGCTTTCAGAAAATACACAATCTTCACCAAATATACTCTCTCTAACAGATGTAACATTGTATGTATAGACTACCTCTACAGATTTTATTTGTACACCCTGCCAGATGCTATACTCGTACGATATCAAGTTATTTTATCAAACGAAAAACTGTCCCATAGCAATAGCCACCCGCAATAACCTCTATCAGAATAATCCCGCCGCTATCGAATGTCTCGGCAAATAAAATTATATCGGCGTCACTATTTGCGAGGCCCACTCTCACGGCTCATGGCTCATGGCTCACGGCTCACGGCTCACGGCTCACGGCTCACGGCTCACGGCTCACGGCTCAGTGGGTACTATTTCAATATCAATTTTCTTAAAATGTTCCCGTAAGTACAGTAATTTAATAACTAAACAGATAATTGTTGGATATATCTAGTCGTTCATTACCTGTTTCCAGTTTTTATTATTATTGGAACAAGCGCACTATTTTTGTATCTAATTACAACATATTCGTGCACCGTTTTATCTCGAGCGTCACGTGGTCTGTGGGACACTAATCATTATTTAAATTTGAATACAGATTGTAATTAATGATTATTATTTATTGTTTATACGGTATTAAAAAAATAATTAAAAAAAGAAAAAAAAATACACCACATACATTTTTCCGGTACAATTTGAGATGCAAGAAATGCAAATAAATTAAACGCATGTCGTAAATTTTAAAAATATTTTTTAACTCCCTTTAATTTTTGAAAACATTTCACAAGTACTCTTGAGTTAACTGTATTCTGGGATGCGAACAATCCTTATATTCATGCATTCTGGTTGCACAAAGAATACTTAAGTACTTTACAAAAGCCCTTAAAAGACGGTAAACTGATACTTGAATAGTGGTAAGTGCGCTTCGATCGAGACGCCTCTTGCGCGTAACCTCCAACTAGTTTTTTATGTCGACTTATTACTTGCCACACTGGTAGGTGATGCCGTCGACATTGGTGATTATTGTCATTATTAAGAATATTATGGTCACCGCGCCCAAGGCGGAGCGGCCGCCGGAGCACAGGCTATTCTATACAAGAAGTTAATGAGCTTTTTCTAACATAAATCTATGCATTTTTTTTATAATTCCTATGTACAATTTTCCATCAAAAGTTTCATTGATTTTGGTCATAGTTTTACTGAGTACTACTCCGGTAGTCGCCGGTGGAGTTGCGCAACGAAAGCCTCTTCAGTAGTGATCGGAGATTCGTATTCAGCGGTGGGAAGTTTAATATGTTTAATATTCGTTATTCAAGATACGCAATTGTCCATAGTTCTTCGAAATAATAATTAGAATTTACATAAAATAAACGCTCACAGACACGTACTACCGCCCAAAAGTGTTGTAATTGGCATGGACGGATATCACAAATACTCTCAATAGGAGAATAAACATTATCTGTCACAGAAACGTTTGTCCCAGCCGTCAAACTACAAGGAAAATTTAAGGATTTTTTTCTATTTATTTATTACAATATAATAATATTTATTTTATTTTTGTGGACGAATATTCAATCCTATTAAATTATTGGCTACAACGAAAGCGTTCGAAACCATACAGTCATAAGTTGGAACCGTATCTCAATAGTGGTACTTACGGCGTTAATTATTCCTGTAGTATGAATGTAAACACAACCACACAATAAAAATATCGCTCAATTTTGGATCACCCGTGGCGCCAATATATGTAGTTGGTTTTGTTATCTATTCTATATTATTCTTCAATAAAAGATGTTACTACGAACCGTTAAAAAGCTTATCTATTTTATAGATAGATATTATATTATTAAGACAACAAATTGATGTCTGTTCTTTAAAATATTAGCCTAGTTTCTCCTAAAGTTGTGATTAAACACTTACGAGTACTCATATTTCTATAGCGTGAACAACACCAAACTCAGATTATGAACGTTACGTATTACAAAAGGGTTTCGAGTTTAATTTTGCATTTGCGCCACGGAAGATGGCACACAATGGGTTGCATTGTCTGCGCATGCACGACACGCATGCCTCACGCTGCATGGTCTAGCACGGGAGTGCCGCATGATTATTTATTATTATTCCGCGATACTTACATTTAAATTAGTACCGTGGACTGATACATAATCAGGACTACGAGTTGAATAATGGAATGTGAATTCGTAAATATGTTTGTTTACTATTAATGTTATTGATTATTTATTTTGAGAATGAATACGATATTATTTTGTATGATACACACATAAACAGAACACCTATATTGATAACTACTTTAGTACAGGCTTTTTAATTTCGAGTTGAGTCTCGTAGCGTATTACCGAGTGAACCTTATCGACTTCACACACTAAAATATATTGGCCAAAAAAAAGTTTTCATAATTAGAAAAGATGCCACAGTTTATGTGTAGGTCTCTTTTGCAACTGAGAAAACAAATTACCATTAAAAAATCGTCGTGTCGACAGCCGGCACTACACCGCATTGTCTAATAGAAAAGCAGACGGCAGTTTTAAGAAAAAGTTAACAGAATTTGTATGCAGTAATATAGTTACAGTAAAAACAGTAATCTTAAGATGTATCACGACTATTATAACGCAAAGACATTGCAGCAAAAAACATGCCATGTCATTCGGTAAAATGAAATCATTAATCCTGCCGACATGCGACGTGTCAAAAGGCATTCCATCAAAATTCAATTTTCCAAACAATATCTACCTTTCAACAATCCACAAAAGTTCTTAAAAGCGTTAAGAAAATTAAAACACATTATACAGGTAACAGGTTGTATTTGATATCCTTTAGATGTAAAAATACGGACGACCCCATAGTCTAGTTGGTAGTGACCCTGCCTGCCGAGCGAGGGGTCCCGGGTTCGATTCCCGGCCGGGGCAGACATTTATGTGACAGATAAAGATAGTCCTGGACTAGGTACACATATGTACATACGTGTAGTATATTTAATATTTTTTACATTAATCGAACTTAGCATTAACTTTAGAAACACGGTGCCAGTAGATAGGCTAGCCTAGCTATGTGAACGTCGCCGTCGAGCTACATTTAGTAATATTTGGGGTCCCAGTTTTGTTTCCTACACGAAGTGCTAATTTTTCAAACCTATTTACGCATTACAAATTATTTATACCGTAATGTTCTGAAGCGTATCTTTGCATTTGGCCAACTTGGGGCGAGCCTTCACCCCTAACATAGTGAGGGAAAACTGTAACGGATGACCCGGGGTCAATTATGGGTTGCCCTGTGGGGTCTTTCAGTACTTTTGGCGTCATCACGGAACCATTCTGTTCCAGGATTGACGCTGACCGGCATTGACAAATACGCGATAGATGATGTCATTCGAACTGATATGCCGTAGGGACATCAATTTATGTAATTTATTAAAATAATAAAACACTACATTATCTCTTGTCTTGTTCCTAGTATTCTTAACGTATCACCCGACTAGTGGTCGTTTAACCTTCCGGATTTACAAATTATATTTGGCAACACTATGCAAGCGTAACTGATAAATGTTTTGCAAGCAGTGCCTTTCTTACCAGCAGGCCACTCGTGCTGTTGTACGAGATGGTCCATAACATGGGGGCAGTGCCATACAATACATATCAAACTTTATTACAATCCGCTATTAAGAATTTCTTTAGTTTTCGTAGTCAAGTAGTTTCGTAAGTCTGTTGCAGAATAAAGATATTACCGCATTTCATTTCGTGTAATAACATCGCTGTGCATATACTTTAAAATATAATCAGCTCGTGAGAGTTACAAACTTATCCGTTATTCTATGACAGTTTCCGTTATAAAATTAATATTAAAGCTATCTCGCAAAAATATTTACTAGGCAGGTCTCTCCAAATACACATAAACATTTAGTACAGGTTAAGGATTTTTCTTTGCACTCCTTGGAAGTTTTAGACTTATTTTATGTAAAAAAAAGACAAGACAACAACTCTTTAAGGAGTATTAGTCATTTCACGGTTGTTACCGTGATTACTTATTAGAACGTATTACGTGTATTACTTATTAGAAAGCCGATCGCATATTGAATAATTAACGAAGCAGATTTGAAAACAAATTACTGTACGAGTATTAGACTACGGTAGAGCTTTTATATACGGACAGTTCCATTAAGTTAAAGAAGGGTGATGAAAGAGTGAGGTCCCTGTGCCACATGCAGCTTTGTTCACAACACAGAACAAACCCTCGAACAAGAAACAAAGGCTACGCACAACCTATTATTACAACAAATAAGTACCTATTGTTAGAAAGACTTCGACAGCTAAGATTGTAGGATTGAATTCATTATTTTGTTTATATTTTATCTAATGCCTGTACACGCACTTCTACTAGTACTACCAATTTTAACAAACTTTTTACCAAACGTTTACTACGAAGTTGATAATGTATTTTATAGTCTGCAGCGCAGACGGGTCGGTTGACGTTAGGTGGTCTCTGTCGTCAGTCTATCCTGTGCCTAATGTTTACCATAATAACATGGAACTAAACCTTCCTGTTGAACCAACAACACTACATCGTTTGAAAGGCTGATAGCAGAAACGTCAGCGGTGCCCGCACGGAACTTGGATTGTCGGGTATAGTAATCAGAGTCCTTACACAACTATACTTTATTGTATTTTATGGCAGTGTTATGAATCGTTCCAAGAATACGCATTTTAAGCTTTCTGTGTACCTACTTGCTTACAGAACAGATGTAACAGATAACTTACCAATTGTTTTACTTTTAAACAAAATCAAAAAACTACAATGCTGGATGTGTTGATCTGCTAAAATTGTAATATCGTATATACTTTGTCAATTTTTCGATTTTTATTCCTTTACGTTATAATAAGAAAAAGATTATTCAAAAAGTTTTCGATGAAAGTTATTACGCCATTAATTCTGCCGTACTCGATTGAAAAGCGAGCATGCGTAATTATATGTTGCTAAAAACACATTAGTTAATTGCAAAGCTAATATTAATCGCGCTAAACCAGAACACGCAATGCGTGACGCTCGCTCAACCTCCCAAATGTGTTTTAAATTCTCACGAAGAATACGCCTAGCCTGTCGGTTACTAGGTTTGACTGAGAAATACTGCAAAACTGGTGCGTCCCTAACTCCTGTACGTGGGAGTTTATTACGCCAATATAAAAAAAATGTTATCATTAGCCCTTACACGCCATTAGCCAATCGAATTAGTGCGTCTCTCAAATCGCCTGATACCTAAATTAACCAATCAAGACCATCCGCGGGAATATTTTGGCAATTAGTCCGACCGTTGATTGGAAAAGCTGCCTCCTGCCGCCTCCGCTATCCTAGATAGTATGTTACTGTATTAGAGAATAAAAAACGTTAAGTTCAGCATGATTGTTTGTACGTTTGAGCCGCGTATTTTTTTGGATTAAGTTAATTATGTTAAAAATGAGTACAAAATTTTCAAATAAAGTTTGTTTTCGTGTTCTTCTAACAGAAAGTTACTATGTTTTTTGTGTTAAACTCCTGAAAATCGAAGGTCACTAATTGAAACCCTTGAATTAATATGCTTCACAGCAGATTTATGTTTCGTAATGACGCCGTCCGTGTCGAACCACATAAAGTTTTTAGAGTGACAGCCAAATATATATCTCAGAAACTAACAGATCGTCAATGTGATTGTAACTTATACATTGCTAGCGGCCCGCCCCGGGTTCGCACGAGTGTACTTTATCAATAGTTTCCGCAGCGCATGCGATGAAAGAAATGTTTAAGCAAGTTTTTTTACAACCTGGTTCAGTTTCTGAAGCTTTAGCAAGGATCCCTTATTTTTTCTAGTAATAAATATAGATTATGTTACTCAGGGATAATGTAACATTCTAATGGTGAAAGAATTTTTAAAATCGGTTCAGGAGTTTTTGAGTTTATTCGTTAGAAACATACAAAAATACAAAGCTTTCGTCTTTATAATATTAGTATAGACTAAGTTGCGTTTTCACATCTCATCTGGGTGATCCAACAAGTGCCAAGTGCAAACGGGAGAACCGTTAAAGATTCCAAATCATTTGAAGTCTTGTTATCATTCCAAATTATACGACAGGATAGGCTCCGAGGTCAACATTACAACTAAAAAAACTAGCTTAAATTATCAACCAATCTGTCAATTATTTTTATATACCCGCTTATAACAGAAATGGTGATACAGAGTAACCAGAGCTGAGGTGTCTGTGGTGTTGCCAACACAGGCTTGCCATAGAGGTACTGAATGAGTACTGAACGATAACGTCGATTGTGCAGTTTTTTTTAATATTGCTAATTTAATAATAGGTTGATTGATTAATCAGTCAATCAATTAATCTTCACAACATCATGCGTATTATTACATAAGACGTTAAGTTAAATTACCACAGTATGAGACCCTGTCAGGACTTTGCAGTGTTATTAAATTTATGAAAGAATTAAAAGCTTAAATTGACAATTTAAACACATTTAAATAAACCTTTATAGTCCTTACTTTGAGACGCGACATAAGTGAAATTGTCACTGTGTCTATACAACATAGGTACGTTACCCTCCAAGATCCGACTAATCACTACAAACATAATAAAAACGAGCTTTATTACATTTTACTGGCAGCAATATTAGCTATTGTTCTAGTCACTTTATAAAATCTGAGAATAAAGTCCTGAGAGTTCGGAGTCACGATTGCCAATTAACTATATGAAAGAAAATCAGTATGATAAACACCAAAGTACACTAAAGTACTTTTTTGAAGTTCCCATTTCTCAAATTTTTCCAGTTACAAATATATGCGTATTGATTGTCTCTTGCTTTCGTGAAGGGAAACGTTGTGCGGAAACCTACATGTGTAGGAGACCCTGTATGTTCTCTAAGGTGTACGAATTTTGTCGTATGACATGACAGTTGACCGGCGTAATGTCGACCCTTTCGTACAGTGTGAGGAAATCCAGTAACACTTGGTCTTGGCTGTGAATATAATAAAATAAAACTTTACCATTTGGCCCAAAGCCCAGAGTACAACGTCATGCAATACTTTGTAATAACGAGTGCGTATCACGTTCCATTTTTAACAATAATTTGATCTTAGTAAGTATATCTTGTTTAAGGATTTGTTTATAATGCAACCCTAGACACAATTACACTAGTCTTTATAAGGAGTCGATATGATATATATTTGAGAGCGCCTCGGTTCGCCAAACTGTGATTCATTGCGCACAGCCGCACCAACCAGCCGCATGAATAATGTACATGGAATTAATAAACATCTGTGGCTAAAAACGTTTCGTTATAAGAGTTCGTACGAGTCACAATTTTTACTCAACGTTATCCAAATCAATAACCATCACCATTCATAATGTGCTTTATATATGGAGCTACGAGCAACAACGAATATATTTATTAACCCCGTTGTTTTAATTACCCTGTGCTTCTTTTACCGTTTGGAAAAGTAATTTAACACGGTAGAAGAAACATCATCATCAGATACATTATCAAAAAAGGAATATGTTGATACGTAACGTGACGCGTTGGTATTTATGATTTACTTTTTTTGGAATCTCATTGGCACACCTCAGTACTTTTAAAATCTAATTAGCTTGACTTAATGAAACAAACCATACAAGCAATGTCCTTACGTACTAAGCCTGTGAGTCAACGGTGGGCGCGCCTGTGACGTCACCCACGGCGGCGAGCGCGACCCCTGAAACATGACACAGATGAATATGTTTAACTCTATACATGCCGCAATTGTGAAGTTCGGTCAAAATTTGTAAAGCTAATGCTTACCGTATTTGGAAGCAGTACACGTACAGCATAATTATATCTTATATTGTAATTATACAACATAATTTATCTCAGTTATTAATTATATATTCAAAGGACTTCTCAGTTTTATTGATCGTAACTTTTACAAATCATACTAAAATACAAACAAATTATAAAGTAACTCCGCAACAGAATGTCCATAATATATTTTATCTGTCCCGTGGGATGTTTAATGTTACATCAACAAATTCATTTAAACACGGCTGCAGCATTTTTTACCGTTGAAAAGTTCCGCTCTTTATCAGTGGTGCCCGTCACCGAATCTACATGATATTTATATGAGACTAGTCATAAATTTAAAAAAGAAAAATTAAAATTGTTTCATAAACTACGTAGTTATGGCTGTACATACATAAAACATTAATAGAATCTCCTCCTTTTTTTAAATTTGCTTAATAATAAATCTGTAACCGGGTCTAAAATCTACACAAAACATTTTTTTAAACTTTTAACGTATTCACACTTTGTTATCGATATAGTGACCTAAACATATTTAAAAAATAATCTGCCTCATCTATAAAACTAAAACCACTGAACAAATTAACAGTATTCTTAGTAAATTTGGAACTTATATCACGGCTTATAATTTAGAATAATTTCCACCCTGGACACTGGATCTGTTCCCGTGGAATTTTCCAAAGCGAAGTAAGGATAGGATACAAGCTCGATCTAAAAATACAAGACGTATCGCAATGATATAAACTCCGTTAATTTCCGTTGCCGAATTTTAACTTGAGAAACACGATAGAATGACGCGTGCGCATGCCGAGGAAGTAGGAATTGAAAGCGCCGAAATTACTCCTTTCCTACCGTTGGTAGATATTTTTTGTGTACATTGTTTGAAAATACTAAATAACGTTTTTTTTTTAACTTTAATTACAAAACAAATAAGATATATAACAGTATTATTATCGATATACACAAAACATAAGGTTTGTCGTAAACGAGACCCCCGGTGTAGAGCGTGGCAGCTACCGTCAACGAAATTAAAATAACATTATGTATGTGTTGACAAAGTTGCTAACTTCAAAATAATGACCGTGTTCTTTGTCTGAAACTGGTAACTCAGATATTTTTTAATTTTGTACAGTCCCAAGTTTTGCACACTCAATCCCATATGGGAAGAAAATTATCATCATCCTCACTATTTGGACGAGAGTATGAAGCAGGAAAAGTATTCCAATTAATAGTGACCATGGACCGATTAGAGGTATCAGATCGTACCTTCACAATTAACACAAAGAAGGTAGTTCGATCCCCTGCCGAGGCAGACATTAATGTGGAGGACAAATGTTAGCTCGCGGGTCTCGGTAACTTGTGATGTTCATTTATTTATTTCCATGCCATCCAAAACCATCATAAACCTATGGTGTGGTGGTGTGGGTCTGTCAGTGTACGAGTACTTTCGGGCGCGCGTCACCTTGCAATTGTGTATAAAGTACGTTAGAACGCTGACGGATTTCCATTGGGGACATCGGAAACGACAGCAGAGAAGCACGCAGTCACCTTCATGTCAGGCTAACTAGGAAATATTTAAATAACCTTAATCTACAAGGAAACTGACGCCCGGCCGTAAACTATTTTATCAGGCGCACACTCAGTCAGTGTTGCGGGTTTTTGTTCAGTTTTTTGCTGGTGCCGCGGTGCCGCCGCGGGTGGAAATTAGTCGGGGTCGACGACCCGCAGCCGTGACCGCTCCTTGCAATCGTGTAATAATGGCGTAATGGCCTTCAGATTACCGCATCTTGTATTATAATAATAGTACTAGATATAAAAAAAAGAGTTAGAACTATTTGTCGTCTGGTGCTCATCTAAGCATGGTAGCGGTTGACCATTGATAGACTGGTTGTGCGTTGTTAAGACTGTTGCAGCTGCAAGCTGAATGCTTCAAACTGGTTATTAATTATAATTTATAGGTCTTCATTGCCACTAGTGGGTATTCTTGTATTTGTACACAGTACAGTTTCAATGGCTGTCGCTCATTTTTGTTTTTGTTTTTGCTAAATACGGTTATAGAAAAATACAATGAGTACCAAGAGACATACATAAATAAACGCATTGTACTCACACCACAGACGGGACACGACTGCGCATCGACGGATTGTATGTTCCATGAAACTGCCAGCTCACGGGTCCAATAACTTCCTGATCAAAAAACGTAACAAAATGTCGACGATATTTCTGTTAATATTAGTCTTACCAAATAATATACTCAATTAATTTAATTCCAAAATAATATTTTAATAAACACGTTTATTTTAAATATTTTTCCTTGATAAATTTAAAATTTAAATTTTTTCTAAATTAAATTTATGTTAAATGAAATATTTTCAACACCCCGTATGTGATGCGCACTTCGCGGGTATCGTGCGTGGTTTCTCGGTTCCGGTTAATTCGCGCACAGTGCAACTCGACACCACAGACACCACGCGCACCGGCGACAGTGCCATCCTTCCGGTCTTTGTAGAACACTGTTTCACTGCCAACTTCACGCTTAAGTTTATAATTACAATTTTTACAATCATTTCGATTCGAAGACTTTCGCAACGATAACTAGTCGGTATATTTATAATAGATTTAGATTGTAATAGATCGGAACCTTTATAGATGCCTAAGGGCTGCAGCAGCCGCTTAACGCCAAGTGAGCTGCATGCCAATTGCTTCTTTTATATTTGGTTAATAAAACGCGTCGCCGGCAGTGAGACAGGCGGCCGACGTCGACGTGAAATTGTGATATTCAATATGAATATGAATGTCATTACTGCCGCCAGCGTCGCGCAGCCGCCAGTTGCACGCGCTGAGAAGACCCTGTCCTTGCGTGTTAGGGCGCGCGGGTAGAGAGTGTAGTGTATGACAGCATATACAGATTGCATATATATATGAAGTTCTGAGAGTATCAACATGGTGTTTCAAAATTCGACGAATAATCGTATGAAATTGGTTACACAAGATAAAACAAGCCCTCTTTACATTTTTTACTTAACTTACTCTAATAAATATTTATTTACTCAAAACAAACGTAAACGATTTTTATGTATTTAAAAATAATCACTCGTGGTCCAGTTTTTGTTTTGTAAAATACATGCGATCTGCCCCGACTTCGTATGGATGCAATTTACTAATGAAGAAAATTAAAGTTCACTTAGCAAAAAATATGAAGTATATTTATTTTATGACAAACCCCTATACCTAACCGATTTAAGCGATGCGCAAAGAAAATAAAAGAAGACACATTATATCATTGGAGACCGTTATTTTAGAAAAAAAATCACTAAGCAAAAAAACATTCCATCATTCAATTTAAATTTAAATACACAATTCGAAAATGAAGCTATTCAAAATAAAGGAAACGTTATAAATTGCCCTTCGAAATTCAATTACATACCTGAAAACAACCATGTAACGGTTTGAAAGTTAATCACGTCGTGTTAGGAACACGTTGACGTGCCGTTCGGGACAGATAAAAAGTCAGTCGGCACAGGGTGGTACGGTGGCGAGCGCCATCAATCAAATATTATTAACGGGTAAATGTAGGTTTTGTGCATGTGTAGGTACAGCTCCAGCAGATTACAAAAGTTCGTTTCGTGTCTGTCAGTTAATGATATTCGAGATTGACAGGAGTCCAACATTCGAGAACGTTACATTTAAGTCACTATGACGATGTTATTCTGATTACAAAACTTGCGATCGTACCAGCATTCCCGTAATTTTTAATGCCATTGAAGGCATAGACATAACAATTATAACAGAAATGTTGCAGCGTACACAAAATGGACAGGTTACTAACTCATACTACACTGAAGAAGACACAACAATTATAACAGAAATATAACAAACATATAACAATTATAACGTACACAAAATGGACAGGTTACTAACTCATAATATACTTTTTTACAGTAACGTTCCAAAGTTGACATGTGATTTACCTATTGGAACTTTTAAACTACGCGATAAAACACGGCTTGTAGGTAAAGGTATGTTCTCGACAATGTGTACTTGACAGTGACCCCCGTAAATTAAACTGCCGCAACATATTGCGCGCAGATTAAAACTGAATTCGTAATTGCCTTACGTTATTTTAAAAGATGCGCTGAGAAGTTTCTTTCGTCGTCTTCTCCAGCATCTTTACGAAACGGTCATAATAGCAAAGATGACGTGCATAAGTTTATTAAAGTGCATAGTCTATATTATTAAAAGATATGAAATTGAATATTAAATAGATTCACTTCATAATTATGTATTATTGCTTGTAATTACTTATCCGTGAAAAAAGAAGAAGTAATTTAATGAACATGAGCTCACATTCGCTAATGGAGTTCATATATCCGTTACAAAAACACAAATTACAAGTCCACTAATTTAAACTAACAAATAGGACCAATTACAGACATTTACAACTGAATTGCATTTACAAATACTCCACATAAGGCTAGACGTGTGGGAGTTTGTCGTAAGGCAGCCATTAGTTCGTCAGAAATTTGTCTGCCCCCGCCATAAATTGTTATAAAAGTTAACTGGAGGCAATTTGGGTGTCTCGATGTTTACTACTACTGTCAGTAGTCGAAACGAATAGGCTTCATTTTTGGTGCGGCTCTCATAACGGGAGATTTATTAAATATATTGTTTGTTTCAGTTCAGTTAACTTGCACGAATACTGACTATTTGTTTATTTATAAATGAAAATAGGTATGAGACGACTCTGTGAGTTCGTAATGACTGGCAAAAATTCGTAGGTAATTTTTAGAAACACTGTAGAAAACAGATAATCGCTTTTAAAATGCTCCAATTAAATGTAAAGGATGTCAGTCATAACTTACGATCATTTAGCGTGCCATTGCTATGCTATGTTACGCACCCTTTCCCAAGTTTCAACTATATGACATTTAGTGACTAACACAGTTGTTAAATTTCCTAGATCGACCGAAAGTCGGCGACGAGACATACTCGCTGTCACTTCGATTCGTGGAATTTAGCTGTTAGCTTCACAATCAGTGACCATTTACACGAAACCACGACGGCGAAGCACGTTAGTTTAACTGAAAGGTCCCTAAAATATTCATTAAGGTATTAAAGATATTACAAATCTAAGACAGTAAAATTTTTGAAGTTTGATTTCTAGAATAATTTTTTTCAGAAAATTCAATTCAGTTTGAATTGAATTTGATGTGACCACAAAATAACTCGGGAATAACTGGCCAAGAAGGGGTCGGCTCATCCACGATTCGACATTCACCGCCTTAATTACGCTGTGTATTCCTGTAGACATAAATATATAACAATTAAACCAGTTTAGTTTTTAAATATGTCTGTATACATCAAATTAGATTATTAAGGTTTAAGGTAAGGTTTTGAATTTAAAACACACCTTTAATAATTCGAATTTAAGTGCGTATATGGATGGTGTATTATAATTTGTTAGCGTTAAGGAACTTAAAGAAAAATATTTATCAGTGAGTGCGACAAAATTCTGTTACGAGTAGATGGTGTAAATTCTCCGGCATTTAATCTTTATAAAAGGGTACACCCGAACCAGAGTGAACGCCTGTAGGTACTTGTACTTGGCTCATGTTGGTTGTTAATGACGGATACTTGGAGACAATTCTCCAAGTGCAAACCACCCGTCGTACATCCTGCCGAGAATGTCCACATCCACTCCAGGATGTACTTAGCGAATATAATGCACTTTTAAAACGATTACCAAGTTATTTATTGAGGAATAGATATCATAATAAAATATGGGGTACCTATTTACAGACCAGTCATTTAAATAATTAATAACACACGCGTATCTGCTGAATATTTAATGCAGAAAGCAGTTCGAAAAACCAATAGCCATTGGGAATTAATGGTTCTTCCTCTTTAACCAGGAGGAATCATAACAAGGAGGCAAACAAAAGAAACAAAAGACGACAAAAACTATAACCAGAAAATAATACCCAAAGTCTAAACGATAGAGAAATAATCTATATTCGAACCCTAAATAACATCTGTGCCAAGTTCTACTGAAAAAAGGTATTTTTCTGAAAAACGCAATATGACGATGTCACTGACTGTTTACCACGTTTAACTGTCATCCGCCAAAAAGTCCACATGTATCCACAATTGGATTTGACGCATAGGTACTATATAAGCTTGCGTTAGGTTAGGTACTTCTTGATAAAGCAGAACAGCGTAGGTGTACGTTATGTATATTTGTAGCGATTATGCTTGATATCATTGTTATTTTCTATAATACAAATCGTGCTATTTGGTATTTCAACATTTATGAATGCGCGTATAAAAAACATCAAACCTTCATATTGAATATATATCCTTCATAACGATCAAATTTCCTAGGATTATTCGAATCGGATGGCGTGTTTACGGAATATTGAGTGCCATTAAGCCATCCCTTATTCCTGTTCCCCTAGATATCAATAACATTACTGCATGTCTATCGTTCATTGCGTTGAATGGAAAAGGGTATTTTTTTTTTACAGGTAGAAACAAATATAAGTTTGCAACGACAACATCATATCATGATTACGTGACAATATGTACACTACCGGTCAAAAGTTTGAGACCACTAATAAAAGATTTTTGTTATTAGTAAATATTCTTAAAATATTGGTGATAAAAAGTAATCTGCACACCTGCATATTCTATTGTTTTTAAAGATTGCCTAATAGCTAATTCTTTTGTATATAAGCCAAGGATAGGGCCATAAACCAGCATTGTTTCCAAACTGCAATGTGAGCCGAAGAAGAGCTAGTCCGATAATCGATTGTAAAAATTTTATTACCTCATTACCGCAGCTGACACTTCGTTTTTTTTTACATCATCTTACAATGCGATTGTTCTATATTTTTAAAATATGTTTTTAAGTTTATTTTAACCCGATATTTTCATGGTTATCTACGAATATCCGCTGTTAGTCTGATTTTGTGATTCCTACAGTCAAGACGTCTCTAAAGTGGGAAAAGTTTGCGAAATTAGTATCGAAACGCGATCTGCCATCGTTGTTCTCCATAATGAAGGCAAATCTGAACGTGAGATTGCATCTCAACTCAAGTTATCAAAGACTTGTGTTCATCGCACTATTGTGCGGTACAAACAAACTGGCAGTAATCAAGATCGTCCGCGCTCCGGGAGACCAAGAGCTACGACTTCTAGTGATGAAAAATTTATTGCGGTAACCAGCAAGCGAAACAGACGCCTAACAGCCCCAGAAATCCGCGTTGAAGTCAACAAATCTCGGGAAAAACCTGTGTCAGTGTCTACAGTGAAAAGACGATTGCGAGACACCAAGTTGTATGGTCGCGTTGCTGTTCGAAAACCTCTTCTAAAACCGCAGAATAAGAAAAAACGGTTGCAGTAGGCCCTAGCCCATCGAGACTGGACCGAAGAAGATTTCAAAAAAGTACTTTGGAGTGACGAATCTAAATTTGAAATATTTGGTTCAAAAAGAAGAAATTTCGTTCGACGTTCCGCCGAAGAAAAGATGATGCCACAGTGTGTAGTCCCGACTGTCAAGCATGGTGGCGGATCTGTTATGGTCTGGGGTTGTTTCTCAGGCTATGGGACTGGAAATCTGGTCCAAATTAAAGGAATTATGAAACAGGAGGAGTATAAAGTAATTTTGGAGAAAAATGCTATTCCCTCCGGACTAAAGTTAATCGGCAAAGGATTTATTTTCCAACAAGATAATGATCCAAAGCATAGTTCAAAATTATGTAGGGGCTATTTAGACGAGAAACAGTCAGAAAAAGTGTTGGAAAACATGACATGGCCACCCCAAAGTCCCGATCTTAACCCCATAGAGCTTTTGTGGGAAGAACTTGACCGAAACGTTCGGGAACAATGTCCTTCTTCACAGCAGGCCATGTGAAATGCCTTAGAAGACAGCTGGAAGAATATCTCGCAAGAGACAATAAATAAGTTAATTGCTCGCATGCCAAGATTGGTAAAACAAATAATAAAATGCAAAGGAGGATATTTTGATGAAAAGTCTGTGTAAACTCTCTTGTTTGTATTTTCTTTAGTAATTTAGTATTATCTTTTGTATTCGTAATTTTTTAATTTTAAATATTGTGTATAACATGGAAATAAAAACTGTATTTCATAATGATTTAAATATGTTGACTTTTATTTGTTTTCTTAATTTTTTTATAGTAGTCTCAAACTTTTGACCGGTAGTGTATGTAACAACAACTCTATAATAGTGTCCTTTTTGTTTTAACTGTGAGGTTATCGTACGTACACGATAGAGTCGACGACGGGGTCTAAAGGGATACTATCGTCTGCAGGAAGCGATCACTCAATGATAGCGAAACAATACGTACTTAACCAGTAGTGTTGTGTAGTGGAGCCGATCGAGGAGGGATTACGGATGCAGAGCATTTATCATTTTCCACGTGAATGAGTAACGTGAATGTCTCACTCCTGCGTCTGCGACTCTCGGAGTTTAAACAGAGTAATGACAAACATTAAAGATGATACAAAAATTTAATTAACACTTGTAGAACTAAAATATGTAGATATCAAGAACAATATTCATATATTGCTAAAGCTATAAGGCGTGATATTTGTCATAGAAAATATCCATAAAATTTATAATCTGATTTTGGTTGAATTATTAATTTTTACGTATTATACTTTTAAAGTAAAAAAACTAGGTGATTCAATTTAATTATAGATAAAATATAATATAGATAAAATGATATAGATAAAAGTCTGTACAAGCAAATTTTCTACAAACTTCCGAACGGAAATAAAGAAAATTTCAAACACAGAGTGAAATGATCCAATTTTGAATCGTGAATTAAGATAATCATTCTATATACATGAATTGAACATATGTATATTTATAATATACAAATTTATATTGCAAGTATCCCTTACACACGAGTCAGATTAAATCTGACTGGGTTTACGACATAAATATGGGTACTCGAATAAACAATTTCTGGTAATGTGCGCGGTATGTTTCTGCAGTCAATGTAAACTTACTTGCCGTCGGTCTCGTTAGGATGCATCTTAGTAGTTTTTCTAATGTTTATTTATTAGAACAGTTCTCACACTTCATTGATATGTAGTCAATGCGCGGAATAGTGCATACTAATTGCTTAATAACTTTACTTGCAATAATGGTGTGCGAAGCGTTTCTCTCAGTGACTGAATTTTACATTTCCTGTGATGTTATTTTTTGTTATTATAGTACATTCGACAAATACAATTTTATGATTATAAAGGCGTAAAAAATTTGTTCTCCAGGAGTACCTTCGGGAAGTTTATTTCTATAAAATAAATCTCCCAGACAGTATTCTCAATGTGTTTCAACTAAATTATGTGTCTTAACATCAGTTTCAAGAGTCACCATTGGTAAAAACCCGGTAAATAATTAATTATTATTCAATGGCCCAATGAAATAAATTAGTAGGAAAGTTTTTGTATTTTCCCATCCTTTTGAAGTTAAACTTTCATTAGATGTTGTCAACATAATGTTACAAAAAGTAACATGTTGTAACAATCTTTTGATAGAGGCTATATTGGGAACGGGCCAAAAAAATTAAAATCTTAAAAAATACCTATTATGATACAGCTGCCAGTCTTTTCTGACGCATCAAAATTAAATGAGCCTCAAACAGAAGTCGTAAAGTTAAAATAATGACGGCATCAATACCTACCTTTAATTAACAAATATTTTCAATGTAGGAACACACTATTAAAGTTTTGGGTGTTGAATCATCACAACCCTTACCTGTCCCCCGGACAGAGGAGACATTGCATCATTACTCTCACTTTAAGATAACCATAGGGTAGGGTCACATACCCGACCATGCTGGGATAAGATGCGAACTGGTTGACTTGAGACAGTTTCGAAAATACCATGAACAACAAGTGTCGAGCTCTCCTTACGGCAGTTTGACGTTGAACGTAACGTATATTATCAGTATTCACCTAATATCATTGATTTTTGGGAATCAAAAAATGTTTACAATCACTATAAAACATGAGTTATTCAAACCAGGCCGCCTTGTCGTATCATTAATCACAGTAATTAATAACATCTGTACCACACAAAGATTCGAAATGTTTGATGAATCGTAACAACCTACTTTTTGCTGAGTAAGGATTTAAATCAGATTGTGGTTGAAATTAGAATTGTATACGTTTTAAAGAATTGGCCTTAATCGGCGGTTAGAAACCCATTAAAATTGTAAGCCTTCGTCCTGTTTACAGAATACATACAGAAATGACGAGTTACTTTTATTGCTTTAAACCCTTTTTTTTTTGCTTTTTTTACGTTCTGAAAACATGATAAATGAGTATTTTATAATAGATCTACTTAAATTGTCGCTAATAACCATAAATGACATAAAATTAGATAAAATGTTAGAAGAAGACGGTTACAGTAGTAGTAGTTGGTGTAGACATACATACACACACACACAAAAGCGCCCCAAGGTACCTACAAGATCAGATGACATAAATAAAATAGTACCAACTAAGGTCAACGAACTAAATCACAATGCTAAATTAGCAGTTATTCTCACCCAACTGAGTCGTCTATACGAATGTTCAAAATGATATAATTGAAAACATATTTTTTAAACAAAGTTAAACCTTCAGTGTGGAACATTGATTAATATAAGTAAACAAAATAGTTAAAAGTGTTAAAGATACCTATTAAATTAGATAAACTTAAGGGTTTCGATGTGTACATCAATCCTGAAGCAACTGCTAATTGTAACCTGTTTTATTCCAGAGGGAATGCATCTCCGTTCATATCGGACAGGCCGGCGTGCAAATCGGCAATGCGTGCTGGGAGCTGTACTGCCTGGAGCACGGCATCCAGCCGGACGGGCAGATGCCGTCGGACAAGACGCTGGGCGGCGGCGACGACTCGTTCAACACTTTCTTTAGCGAGACCGGCGCCGGCAAGCACGTGCCCCGGGCCGTGTTCGTTGACCTCGAGCCCACCGTTGTCGGTGAGCGTGATGCGAGCTCGGAGCACGTTCTGTTTTAGTGTGAACGCTTCTCCGAACATTACAAGTTTCTAGGCAGCCCTAGAAGATAGATTAGTGGTTTCAACGGTCTCCTACCTACCCTACGTCTTTCCGACAAACCCTATGCCCGCAGTCCAACAACCGATATGATTATTCTGTCCTTCAAATCACGGAACCGTCATGGAAGTTTGTTAATACTGGTCATCCTGTAATCATCCATCCATATCCTGACCGGGCACGTCGTTACACACGTGCCACATGTCGTCTAACAAAAATACCATCAGTTATTATTATACGGTCCTAAATATATTTGATTTTGAATATAGAATTCATCCATGTTCTATGTTCATACGTAACGTTCTCCAATTAAAACTGTGTGACAGTGCTGAGAAAATTACTTTGACTTTTCTTTGAAAAATTATGTTCTTTTTCGGTACTGAACCGCAGAGTGCATGACCCGCTCACCACTTCATCCACTTATGAGCCCTATGTCGGAGCTACCGCTCAGGGTTTAAAATAGATTCTTCAGCTATGTTCTCGTGCCAAAGTAAATTGTTCGGTATTGAGAATAAAATACAGTCGAAATTCAAGACTCAATAAAAAATAAAACTCGAAACAGACCCATAGATTTGAAAAACACATTTCTTTTAATTCGCTTAATTTCTAATATCCGTGTTCATATTCAAACCACCGTATATTTGCTTTAGGAAAAAAAAACTAAAAAAACACGCTTTTATTGCTAATTGAACTAAAAAGTAGAAAATAATTTTTAATTACAAAGAGTCTTTATTACAGTAGTAGAAGGTCGGACAATCAATCATAATTAATTACCTCAAATAAACATCATAATAAAATTTAAGTTATTAACAAAATAATTTAAATCAAAGTAAAAAGCGTGGGGTGCTCGATATATTAAATATGACACAATCATTCTATTGGCAACTATCTATGAGAGAAAAGTTATAAAAATGAAGTAAAATGCACCCCAGCACCCGAGCAAGTTCGAAAGAGTAAGTCGTAGACTCCAGAAATCAGTAAGAGTAACTCTGACTGGAAGTGCAGGCATGCGCAGATCGCGCGCTAGCTCTATCTTTCTCACTCTCCTACAGAGGATCTAAAAAAGAATTTATGAATCCTGGCCGTCCTAATAAGGATAATGGGAAACTGTTATCAAATTATTGCATTGTCATCGGCCCTTGATATGTGTGCAAAGTTTCAAGTTGATCAGACTTTTAGAAACCAGTGAAAATTAAGCTCAAAGATTCCGTTACATACATACATACATAGATACAACCCGAGCTAATAAAAGCGTATTAAAAAATCTAACGTTTTCGGGAAATAGTCTATAAAATATTCGATTGACCTAATATTAATAGCTATAATCATTCGATTCAACCGCAGATAATAAAATAACCTTATAGTCATATAGTCTTTTTTGTTATTAAAATGTACCGTTTTAGTCATAGGTCTGTTTGATGTTAAGGCGTACGCACAAATACTCCAAAGAAACTGAAAAAAGCATTTTATAAACTTAATGCTTATAATATATTTGTGACAAATTTTTATTTTATTTTGTGTGTAGTCCTCTACAGGAGCAGCGTTCACTGTTAGAGTGTTTTAATCTGTCGTGAAAATCATTTGTAGTAATAGTCAGTGTTTACTATTTTAAATTTTCACATTTTTACACGGGCTACGTAATTAAAAACTGTGTACTCGTATTAGGAGCGCGCTGAAGTCCAGTGCCGTTTGCATGTGCAGCTCATGTCGTCACGCGAACGCAGTACAGCATGTGCGCGACGCAGTAGCTAATGCAATGGATACATTCTATACGTCGTAGTTCTATACAATAATAAAGTTATACATTACAGTTAACGTATCCTTACATGAATCCGGCTATTTTTGTTAACGCCCGTCATAATATGCATCCCACTAAAGTAATATTTATATAAAAAATCTTATTGGTAAACAAAAAACGTGTAAATTGGCGAAACTGGGAACAAGACGTTTTCGTTTCTAATTTAAACTTATTATTATATAGTATTAGTTAATTTTAACTGAACACGCAATCTGTATTAGGTCGTACACAGATTGAGTAAACCTAACATACCTGATTATTCTACATAATGTTCTCAAAGGTGTGTAAAACGTGCTCGAGCCAATAGCAGCAGGCCCAGTATAGTTCGTGATAATGGTTTATTTATACCAGAAACGGCTCATGCGGGTGATTTGATGTTTTAGTCGTTCGGGGTATTGAACCTGGAGGCGTGCTAGTGCTCTGTTATTACGGCGCCAACAACGGGTCGTTATGTCTAGCGCGAGTCTAATGGTACCGAATTATATCTATTAATGGATGGTCATATGCTGTGCACCTAACCAGTCCGACACCACCTTATCGGATCATCTATGTTCTATAAAAATGTCAGTGAACTACGTGGTCGATATTGAAAGCTGAACCAATATTAAATGTACTACGCCTGTAACATTACACTCTCCACTGGTAGCTGACGTTGGAAGGTGATTGTAGCTAGCCCTGGAGCGATTTGCATGTGAACGTGTGAATGTAGCTTAGGAAATCCGAGCCGTTCTAGTCGACCCGCGAGCCAGCGAGCCACCGGTCACAGGCCACCGAGTGCATTAGCGTACCTTTGCGTATTACTGCGTACCTTGCTTAACAATAGTGACCCTCGTGTCACTCAATGTCCCTCTTTCATTCATCCAACTATATGGGTATATAACTATTTTTCGTATACAAAAATATCCACGGCTTTTAGCACAGCTCTCTGCTCTCGTGTAATATGCGTGTGGATTTGAAGATGGCATTGATCCGTAAATGGATTCAATTATGTCATTTATAACACAGAATGAATTTGTCTTTATGAGGCAGTACACTCGACTGCCTTAGTTAATAAACTCGGCGCCTTATTAAGCCGCAGTCACAGCTGGATACAGTTTAAACTCATTAGGACACAAGAATTACGCACCAGTCTTGGACTTCTGTTTTTTTTTTCACTTCTTGATTCTCCATTCTCAGAATTTTGACTTCGTTGAAATTTCTAAGTTAAACACGTGCCAGCTTTAAATTGCCGTGCCGTGTACAAGTTGAATAAAATATAATTTACATTTAACTAAATGTTTTAGAGTCCTACGTTCTCTAATTATTCATGATCCCAGTTACAAGTCTCAATTTTTGAAAAAAGACATTCGGAGAAAACCATTGAATGAAACACAAACAAAAAAGAGACTATGACTTAAACATTCTAAGTATAAACGAATTTTAAATAATAAGATAATTGTTTGTCTAACATTTCAATAACCGTTTTCCCTTGTGTCTTTGAACAGCTTTACGGTTCGTAGGCTTCACGAACAGTTAAACAACAAAAAAAGTAAGATACTAATGAAGGATCTTATGCAATTATACGATTCATGTACCCAAATACAAAATCCTTTGCTTTCTTTAAGTTCAATAAATCTTATAGAACTGTACCCCTGTCACAGATGAAGTTCGAACGGGCACCTATCGGCAACTGTTCCACCCGGAGCAGCTGATCACGGGCAAGGAGGACGCCGCCAACAACTACGCGCGCGGCCACTACACCATTGGCAAGGAGATCGTCGACGTTGTGCTCGACAGGATCAGGAAGCTCGCCGACCAGTGCACCGGCCTTCAGGTACTTCATAAAGGATTTGCTCGGTTCCATTGGAATTTTCGCCGCCGCAGCCTCTTTTTCTCTTCTTTCCATGTTGGCACTGATCCCTCGGCGGGTTGCGTCAATAGTAAGTGATCGACCGAGTTAAGCGAATTTCCCAAGTAATTAGGATTTGAGTGGTAACCTTTAAGTACTTACTACCGTATTTAGGCAGATGTTTTAGCTGTTATTGTTAAATAGTAGCGAGTTTAACAAACAATATCGGAAGCCTTCGGCCGTCATTAGACCTTCCGATATTTGGATAAGCCTCTACATAGGTACGTTAATGGGTTGCATGTCAATTATGTCAGTTGTGGGAATAGAAATGCATCTGTAACTGGCATCAAATAGAACTGGACTTCTGTTCAGCTACCTTTCTTTAATTATCGCTCTAATTTCTATAATTTATCGTGTAATTTTAAAGTGAATTGATGTTCTAGGGTTTCCTTGTATTCCACTCGTTCGGCGGCGGCACCGGCTCCGGGTTCACCTCCCTGTTGATGGAACGTCTCTCAGTCGACTACGGAAAGAAGTCTAAGCTAGAGTTCTCCATCTATCCAGCACCTCAGGTAATTAACATTAATCATCCGTAAGGCCTATTCTAATACGAAACAAGTTACATGTAAAATTTCTTTTTTGGGAATAATGAGACGTTCATCTCAGGTTGAGCAATACATCTGACAACTCAAACAAAACTGAAAATCTGTAAGAAGTTTGCTTCGGATATTCATGGGCTGCAATATGGGCACTTAAAAACAAATGGAGTGGTTGTCTGTAAGTCTTCTGTGGCCATTAAAACAAGTTAAGGATTCACAGAAATATAATGCGACGCGATATTAATGCAATATACTTTATTGTACATAACAACAGCCAAGATAACAATAAAAAATTTGACAGTCGTAGTAAGTAATGTACTAAATAGACGACGTCACCATACGAGAGTGAAGTGGATTGCTAATGTTACAATTTAATAAGCTCGCCATGGATTGATATTTTTATATTAATTTCCTTCTCCACAACACTGTTCACGGCCCATGATTTTATCCACACATCTAATTTCTCTGAATTTCCTTTCTTCTGATTCTGTAAGAAATAGTCGGAATAAATTTCTTCTTTGAAATCTTTTTTTATTTTGATGTATATGAACAGACTACTTTCATAAAAAAATGTTATTCGTGTAAAATTGCAGGTTTCAACGGCAGTGGTGGAGCCCTACAATTCCATCCTGACCACCCACACGACGCTGGAACATTCGGACTGCGCGTTCATGGTGGACAACGAGGCCATCTACGACATTTGCCGGCGGAACCTGGACATAGAGCGCCCCACTTACACCAACCTCAACAGGCTTATCGGCCAGGTACTGTACTGAAGGTTATTAGATTATCTGTATCATTTAAAGCGCTAGTCGATAGAACTGTAAGATAAAGTAAACGCAAAAAAAAGTGCGTGTAAAAGAAAATATCATGGAAATTTGTGACAATTAAGTATAGTAATTTGTATTTTGCTTATTTTTCGTTATTTTAAAAATGCGAAAGTCGAAAAAACAAAGTTAAAGGATAAAAATTCACGAAATTCAGAAAAAAAGAAAAATTTACAGGAAAGAAACATTTTTATACTTAACATTAAATTTTTTTTTATTCATAAATGCTTAGGCTATAATGTGGGCTGTAATCAGTACTTAGTGTTGCCCCCTCTAGCTCTTCGAACTGCTTCCAGTCTTCTTGGCATACTTCTAATCAAGTTATCAATAAAATCCTAAGGGATGGCGGTCCATTCTTCTTGTAAGGCGTTTTTGAGATCTCTCAAATTAGCGGGGACAGGAATTCTTTTCTTTATTTGTTTTCCAAGCTTGTCCCAGACATGCTCTATGGGGTTTAAGTCGGGTGAGCGCGCTGGCCACCCCATAGTGTTGATTTCAAGGTCTCGAAGGTATTCAACAACCACGGCCGCAGTATGGGGTCGTGCATTATCATGCATAAAAACAAATCCGTCTCCTATGAAAGGGGCAAATGGCACTACAACTTGTTCCAAAATCTCAGTTACATATCGTACTGCTGTTAATGATCCATTTTCAATGACTTGCAGTTCCGTACGTGCCCCCATACAAATACCTCCCCATACCATAACTGACCCTCCACCATATGCCTCTTTTTTTCAATGATGTTGCACTGAGCATAACGCTCTCCCGAGCGTCTCCACACTTTCACCCGTCCATCATCTGGTTTCAGGCAAAATCTGGATTCATCAGTGAATAGAACCTGACTCCAAGCTTCGTCATTCCAATTTTCGTGATTGCGAGCAAAATTAAGTCTAGCTACTCGATGGCATGTTGTAAAAAGGGGGCCTCTGGCAGGCACATGTGATTTTATTCCGGCCGATTTCAGTCTTCTTCTCACAGTTTTTGTGCTTACTGTAACCCCTCGAACTTTTTGGAGCTCCGTTTTTACCTCAGAAGAAGTTAAAGTCCTGTTCCTGAGCACCCGGTTAACAAGGAAACGGTCATCTCTCGCCACAGTTTTCCGTTTACGACCCTGTCCTGCGAGTCTCGTATATCGTCCGGTCTGCCGATACCTCTTGACAACTCTGTGTACCACAGATTTGGATACTTGTAACGTTTGGGCCACATGTTTGTAGGTGTGCCCAGTTTCAATTAAAGTAACAGCCCTGGCAACTTGAGTGGCGTTTAGGTCTAGCATTTTCAGTTTATTAGCAGTAACAATTTACACTTTACACGATAAATAAGGAAGCCAAGGCAAAAATTTAAACAAAACCAAAATTTTCATTCAAATTCAAAAGTTGGCAAATTTTTTCGCAGTACGAAAGAACGTAATATTACGCAATAATGACAGAAAAACAAATGAAATTCGAAAAAAGAACATTTCAAAACTTTTTTTTATTTTCATAGAGTATAATAATGTATGTGGCCAGTACGCACGATAATTATAACACGAGATATTAAACCTTTTTTTTGCGTTCCTCTAATTTTGTCCACGAGTGTATAATGGGTACTTCAGTGTTTCAAAGAGATAAATCCTTCATTAACAATAATCAGAAGCCAGTTCTACGCTGAAGTAGCGTTATAGTTTATGCTACAAATCTCTTATTAACAGGACTCCGTAATCCTTCATTTAGGCATTTCAAAACAAGTAGTATCAATATTGACAGGTTTACAATGACATCTAGGAAGGAAGATCTGGAATATTTACAAATAAACAGTAACCATGATGGGGCGTTCTCAGATCGTGTCGTCGATAACGGCGTCGCTGCGGTTCGACGGCGCGCTGAATGTGGACCTGACGGAGTTCCAGACCAACCTGGTGCCGTACCCGCGCATCCACTTCCCGCTGGCCACGTACGCGCCCGTCATCTCCGCCGAGAAGGCCTACCACGAGCAGCTCACCGTCGCCGAAATCACCAACGCTTGCTTCGAGCCCGCTAACCAGGTCTACTGTTCGGAATTTCAAATAGATCCCTATGTACTGTTCACTCGAAGACGTTATGAAAAAGCGTTTATCTTTATTGTTCAATTTAATTTGGTTTCAATTAACGATCGAAGATTGTGGAATGTTTCTACAGTAAGCACCGCAACGTCTGATAATTCTACACTGAAGAAAAAGATAATTTGCTCGAACTGAACGATTCACTTGAATTTTTTTAATTTAGTGTGAGGCGGCCATCAGCTATTTGCGTCCAAATGAGCTCGACCAAAATTAATAGTCAGTATTAGATTGTCCATAGATGTTTCAGATACATAACCATTACACGAAACGTTTCGTCGTCGTATTTCCTACATACATCAGCAGCCGCTGTTCTCATAAAAGTCAATAATGGCGACTCTTTTCGAACCCTCCGCAAATTGCAAATTCAATTTAGCGGAGTAAGCAGGAACAAATTAAATTTTCCCTTACGGGGAAGGATTAAAATTTGCATAGCTTTAGGAGGCGGGCCTGTTGGACTCGAGCCAAGCCGCAGCGTCGCGCCGGTTCGATGTGCCCACGTAAATCCAATCGCCTACGAATCAGAATCTGCTTTGAAATTTAATTTATGGAACAATGTACAGATCAGAATATTCAATTTACACGAATGAGACATACGACGCTTTTGTCTTTTACATATAAGATGCCCTTCTTGGATAATCAACTTTTATAGTTATGGCTTAGCCCTTACAAGTGACCGTCGTGTAAAGCTCTCAGATTTGTTTTCCGATTGAAGTTAGTGTTGATGTGATAATTAGAAGTGCTCATTGTTTTCATTACTGATTGTTTTTTTAACTTACACACCAGCGACAAAGAGAAATTTAGAATTACGTTACACAGAAGTTTTCTTAAAAATTCTAAAAGAAATTGTATTTTATTTAATTTTTTTGAATCATGTACGGAATAATAAAATAAATCATTCTGAATCCACTGCAGATGGTGAAATGCGACCCGCGCCACGGGAAATACATGGCGTGCTGCATGTTATACAGGTAACACTACATGTGGAAAAAACCTTCAAGTATTTTCCATTATTGAGTAAGAGTGATATTGGACGGACTATCATCAGGTCCAGAATTTAGGGGTGTAAGGGGATGCATCCATCCTTGAGTCCAAACCGTCATCCTCTGCTCGTGGTGCACCCTGATCAATAACGGATGAGCCAATGATGAACGGTCCGTCCTGTTGGGAGGTCGCTGGGCTTTGTTACATCCAGTGTAATCTCGACCGTATTTACATGGTGGTAGGGTATTTTGCCCGCCTGGCTAGCTTTTATCCTCTTTATAAAACCGACTTCTAAGAGGGACGGTGACCACTTTGGTAAGTGATGGTTTAGGAGGCTTGTTTATCGACTAAATACAAAAAAAATCCAGCTTAAACCCTATTAAAAGGGTGAAACCAGTCAAAGTGCTAGTAAGTGGAGGATATACTTTATACCATTAAGGAATGGAGGTATCTGTTTAACCTTGGCACTGCTGACCAAGGAAGGTTCCCCTGATCGATTTTTGTCTACGGTTCTATTAATAATATAATATTATAATTATTAATATATCATTCCTGCAGAGGTGACGTGGTGCCAAAGGACGTGAACGCCGCCATCGCCACCATCAAGACCAAGAGGACCATTCAGTTCGTCGACTGGTGCCCCACAGGATTCAAGGTGTGTAACTACAGTCAACTACAGTATCCATAGAAGAGCTGCTGACGAGGTGAAGGCCTTATTACCTCTGTCACTCTAAGGCTGTTGGTGTCTTAAGCTTAGATATCAGAAAATCAGGGGTGCACATATACTCTGGCAACCTTTGCACATCTGACAGAGCAATATGAGGAGCTTCCGAGGAATTGTCATGCAATTTGTTTTCCAAATCCAATTAACTTCTACTGCGCACATGACTGCAAAAATATTCGACGTGCCTGTAGGTTTGGAACCCGGGCTATAACAAGTTACTTCACCCCACGTGACTATAAATATTATCATGTGAGGTCGGATATAATCGCTAACGTTCGGTGATTGTGCATGTATGTGTGAGCAGGTGGGCATCAACTACCAGCCGCCGACGGTGGTCCCGGGCGGCGACCTGGCCAAGGTGCAGCGCGCCGTGTGCATGCTGTCCAACACCACCGCCATCGCCGAGGCCTGGGCCAGGTACCGCATTCGTACCGTGTTCGTTGTCATACTCGCCGTAGAGGCATCACCGGTCGAGGTTTAAGGCAAATCTATTTGCAGCAATGGGTGAAAAAATATCTAACAAACTAAATACATTTTTCATAATGTTCCTGGAGACCCGTCAACGGTGTATTCAAAAGTTGCATCTACTGCCGATTCTGCTGCGAAACAGGTCTCTTCCAGCGACCTTGCGTTATGGTGAAAACAGTGTCGAGACCAGTGACGCTTACAAATAACCACCTGTTTCCATCTCAAACCGTGGGAGTGACAATACAACTTTAAAAATGTACTTCTACTTAAACTTGCTCATACACCTCAATGGTCTTCATCGGCCATTTAACAAAAGTGAATTAAATGCTGATATTTGTATTTTATAGCAAAAATGAAGTTGGAACATCCATGTCACTTCAAATTCAAAATAGTTTATCTATATGAAATTTAAACGTGATTTTTGCTTCCACTATCATTTAGGAAAGATATGTGACTAAAGTTTCATCCACGCTTCCTTAAAGTTCATGCTTAGCTCGGAACTGCGGATGGACTTCTATCTTTTTATGTATTCATTTCTTCCGCGTTATGATATGGGTTTCTTCAAATGTTAAAGTAATCCTTCAAGGCCGGCAACGCGTTTCCAGTTCCCCTGACATTGTACGTGACTGTAGGCGACGGTGACCGTTCACCATCAACTGGGCTGTATGCCTATTCGGCCGTCTCATATATAAAAAAATTGACGCTCTTCTCCAGACTGGACCACAAGTTCGACCTGATGTACGCGAAGCGCGCGTTCGTGCACTGGTACGTGGGCGAGGGCATGGAGGAGGGGGAGTTCTCGGAGGCGCGCGAGGACCTGGCCGCGCTCGAGAAGGACTACGAGGAGGTCGGCGTCGACTCCACCGAGGGGGAGCTCGACGAGGAGAACGAGTACTAGACGCGCGACACACGCGACAATACACTGACGAGCTCACTTCAGAGACGATCTCATGAATATACTGAACAATAAATATGTCTGCTAGGCCTTTTTACTTTAAATAGGAGTAGGCGAAAAGTTGCACTTCCTGATTCGATCTCAGTCGATGTGTGCCCGAGCGTCTTTGAAGTGGGTCGGGCAGGTGACGTGCCGGTGGTCCGATAGGTTTAAACGTGAACAGTTCGTTTAACCATTTATTTATATTTATTAACAATGAACACTATCGTAACTTTTAGTACATAAGTTAACAAGTAACTAGATTTAAGAAATGATGAGCTCGACCGATCGTGAGATTGTCTCGCGGCGGGCGCACGCTCGTTGGAACAACCCGTGAAGTTGTGTCTTCAATTTGATAATAATATTACTTGCTTGTATTGACGCATTTATTAATTATAAAAACAGTGATAGTACGGACTGTCGGTCGGAGCTGTGCTGGTGTTTCCATAATTTTATTTAAGATAATTTATTGAGTCTTTATTATAATCATTGTGCTTTGTATCGAATTAATTATGTACGGTCATTGGATATGGTTTTAGTGCACAATAAAAAATTTACACTTTAAATTTGTATTTCATTCTCGGCACAAACAAATAAAAACACGTGTTAATATCTTAATATATATATTCAATATTTATAAGATACAATTATAATAATATTTATTTTGATTTGGTTCAATTTAAAAAATATATTAAAAAATGTCAATTATTTTATCAAGAAGTAAATTCAAAATAGTACTAGTTACAAAATATTGAATATGAAACTTGATGTCTACAGTAGATATTTTGTACTTAATAAAAATATCTTAAAGTCTTTAAATATTAACATTTAAAAATCATGATTATATACAGTACGGCCGTTTGATCCAAAAGTAGCAGCTAAAACGGGTCGAATAGAAACCTCGGTACAGAATACAAACATTGTGAGTACCCGTTATGATTAAAAACGTCGAATCAGAACCGCCGGCTGCACAGTAGACGGAAGACCGCCCTTAACGAACTGACTCGGTACTTACACGGAGTACAGAGCGGAGTGGAAGGTAACGAACCCGAGAACTACTGTTACTGCCCCATACATTACATCGATATAAAGATATGTCATTTGCATAGTTTATAGAGTCTACGTTTAAGAAATATACAACTAGCGTGCAGCAGGCGGTGGGCCGCGGGCCGCAGGAACACAGGTTGATAACATGCTATATATTACACAACTACATATAAAATTAACCAAAAATAAATTCATCAACTGGCCCGACGCACCAGGCGCTGAGATCGGGAGTTACCTAGAACACTATTTTACCGAGACGCCATTTTCAAAAGGCTTCACGTGACGCTCACGCGTTTTAATTTAGAGAGTACTCTATGGGATGAAAGGAGCTTCACCAAAGTCGTGACCGACCCCCGCTAAACATCGGACGAGGCCGTCGCGGCCGCTACGGTCTGTACCAGCCGGTCGGATACCGTGGCACATGTAGTAGCAGTTTTGTTTTATTATATTCGGTCCGTCTACACGCAACCACATGCTGCCAGGCTGACGGTCGAACACCGACTGACCCCCCCTCCCGGGGTTGGATTTAGGTACGATGAAAACGATAGCACAAACAAATTAAAAGTATAGTATTTGAAAAAAAAAATATAGTACACTTTTATTTATTTTAATTTGATATAGTCGCCATTAAAATCAACACCAGCTTAGGCAAAATTTACTCTGCTTCTAAGTTTATCAGCTCATGAATATTAGTTACATCTTCATACTTGACGTTTAATCTTACTAACATATCTTCGGTAGGAATAAAATCAGTACAATTCTCACTTTTGTTATCGTCTTTGATAACATCACAAGACAACAAAATGGCACCTATGGATGGTGTTGCCAGTACCAAAATTATTCTCTTTCATTGCTTTAAACTCCAGTATGCGTTCTTTTAAAACGTTGTCTAAATGTCCTGAAACCTTAAATGCGATTTTGTGTTCAGCGTGCCACTTTCCATAATTAAAACACTAAAAATTTATTATTTTACACAACTAGTAATATAGTAGAAATGTGAAAGATGTACGACTTACCACTCCTCTCGCACGCTGTGACGCATGCGCTCGACACGAATAATTAATATTTCCGCAAACACTACAGCAGGGGTCTATACATGTGTAAATAGATACCATCCTCCTTCTAGAACAGTGATACCAAAAACCCCTGACACCCCAAAAGTAAATGCAGGTTATGAAGAAATTTTTGCTAGCGTTTTTCAGGAATACCGTTCCGCCATCTCTCGTCGTGTGGCGGAAAGTCGCCACAAACTCACGTGAGCTACACAGAATGTCCTCTGTTTATAACATTAAACTTAAACCGGCACTCAACAGCTGGACAGCTCTCGCCAAGTACTGCACGTCGTTTGACATGTTCATATTAGATTCATGCAAAAAATGCTGTAAGTAAGTAAAGTGCCTCTAGTATTTATTGCCTCTTAGTGATCAGAAAATCGAGCTGCACCGAAAACCGGCAACCGATCCTCCCGGTTTCAGCCCACGCTAAATGCAAAACTCTTCTAATCCATTTACGTCTACTTTAGTAATATGTTATGTTCAAAGAGGAACCTAACTTATTTTCCTTCTCTAAACTATCGCTTAAATGTATTAGATCGAGATCGTACATTTGTGACGTAAAAATAATGTAAAATCGTACACGCACCGGCCACACACAGATACAGCCAGTGTAGCTTTTTTTAAAAAGTACCTGTTATTTATTAAAGTATGAAAGCTACAATTAATCTATTTTATACTATGCTTCCAATAAGTGTTCTATAAATATATAACATAAAACATAAAAAAATACAATTTATAGAAAGTCGAACATTAAAATACAAACTAAATTAACCGGTCACCGCTCACGGCCGCTCAGTCGATCGTTATCGACCGACTCGAGTGAATCGATTGTTTCAATTCGGGATGTTCGAACGGCTCCGGCTGTCGTGACATGTCAGGAGATAGCGATCGTCACACCTCATCGGAGCATTTTGGGACGCAATGTGCGTATAACGTTCCAGTTGGCAGTCAGTTATGATTTTGTTTGTAGTATTTTTCAAGATAATATAAAAACCCTATGATACTCTAATAAAAAAATTGCACCATCAAAACGAATTGCACCACTTATTATCAGTAAAAAATAATAATACCATTGTTATTTTAACCTATAACACTATTAGCGCCGGCCGGTACTGGTGTCATGGAATGACCGTTTAGACATCTTAAATGGCGACTTCAGTACTAGATACACTGGATGTCCTTGTATACATAAGTTTATGTATAGTCAGATAAACCTTATAAATTATGAGACCAGTTGTAAATCCTTATCCGTCAAAAATGAAATAAAGATAAACACTCAGCACTCTCGCCCACCGCTCCGAAAGACGATTGTCGCGTCCGTTATCGTATCGGTCTGGGAACGAAGTCCGGTATCGGAGGAGAACAATACCTGAATTATAAATGAATTGGTTATTCTATTCCATCAATCTCGTCAAACTGTCGATCACCAAAACGCATACGGTCACCGGGATGTATGTGTATCTTATCAAACCATCGGTCGCGAGAGGCGTTTACGAACGACAAATAGCAGTTTTTATTCACACACGACCAATATATAACCGTGTCAATACATGACTTAGTTATTAAATCACCACATTTACCGGTATATAAACGCTGACAGCGTTCACTAGCACCTGCGTCCGGTAATCCGCGTATCCGAGTCCGACAGTGCAACCTGAGTGGAGCCGCCGGTCGGCCAACGAGTGGGGCGCCACAGGCGTCGCTAGTGCGGCTTGTGCTTCAGCTCGTCGGTGGGCACGGTGGCGTCCCGCGGGAACCAGCCGCGGGGGCCGCGCGCATCGCCTCCGCCCACTAGCTTCTCGCCGAACATCCAGTGCCTGCGGATACATTGTTACTATCGGCCGGTCCAACGCAACGACGACGTACATGTACACACTGAGCAGAAAACTATTTACTGCATAACACGTTGATGTTAAACTTATATCAGCGCCGGACATTAAACATTTCAAGTGTAAAATCGTGAATAGCCGATTTTAATGTTTTTTGCCGTTATTTCACCCTAATTACATGGATCATAGTCACGACGATACTGCGGTGGCGGGGAGAAACTCTTGACACGTGACAGTTGACAGCTACCAATGACAGATGAGCCTGTCAACTTCAGGTCTACTTCGTTTTGCGTTCCTATGTACCATATCACGGCACACGGCGTAACGACATCCTCACGCACTGAACTTGCCACACGCTTGAGCTAATTTCAACCCATCTTTATTAAAATGTTTAGGATATTTTTGATCTCAATGGCCTTCCTTATTAACCGTGGAACGGTTGTAGAATTTACTTTCAGCCGAGATCGCCCGCGAGCTGTGCAACTCAATACAATGATTTGAAATAGCTTCAAACAGATGTTCTGCTACGGCGGCTTCCTTCGGGTCGTTGTTACTGACTACGGTGATGTGTTATTTTATCGGGTGAGATATAGCCCATTTTGTTCGGCCAATTTAACAGCTCCCGCAGTTGCGATCAACCTTGAGCAATGATCCATGTCATTGGGTCCAAGTATCGGTAAAACACATAAAAATCGTGAGTACCCGTTACAGTTAAAATGCATAACAGATTGTTGTAATTAGCGGTGGTGGATTGAGAAGTATGCATATTCATACTGAACGGTTTTATACCAAGACTGTCACTATCGTATAGAAATCTCTAAGAATCGGGTATGTTACATTGTATGAATCACTGTTATTGCGTGTATGTGTGCGTGCGCACATGCGTGCGTGCGTACCTTCTCTGTCTCGTTGCGCGCACGCGGTCGCCGGGCGCGAGCGGCAGGCGCTGCTCGTCAGTACAGGGCGCGGCGCAAGCGGCCCGCGGCCGGCTCCACAGCGGCACCCAGCGACCGTCGTAGCTGCTTACCGCGGTGTACAGCCGCGACCGCAACCGCTTGTCCGCCTTCTGAGCTATTTGTTCACACTGCAATCACATATAAACGTTGAATGTTAACACAATGTTATTGGAGACGAATCAGTACAAAATGAACGCTCAGGGGCACTCTAGTGGCGGTTTCAGCTCTTAATTGATTTATATATAAAGTGGCTCTCAATCATAGAATTAATTAATTAATTAGCCTTCCATCTGTACTCCATAAATTTAGTCAGCTCACAAGGCTGACTTTGAATTCTGTCTTTTTACATCTTAATGCGACTCGTTTATCACCGCAGCCGTTGTATTTCAAACTGTTAATTACGAACATAGATTAGTTTAAAACGTAGAACAGACTCTATTAACAATGGAGGCATTACATTTTGACGTGAACATAATTCAATGCAATAAATCATCAGAATCCGATCCAGTACTCACGGTGAGGTCGTATCGCTGGCAGCCGTCCGCCACTGGCCAGTGCAGCCCGTCGCAGCGACGGCGGTCGGGGGTGAGCGCCTGGCGCAGGTTGCTCCTCCAGCCCAGGTCGTAGGGGAACACCAGCGGCGGCAGGCCCTGCTCCTCGCGCCGCGCAGCCGCCTTCTCCACGATCCACTCCTCGATCGTGGTGCGGTTCCGCAGGATGCCGCGCAACTGGTACACGAGCGGACTGATCAGGTCAAACGCAATCTAATTCAAATAGATCAATCGAATTGGAACAAATCAATCAAACGGCATCGGATCAATCAATTATATATAACATATCACTCGAATTTAATCAAATCAAATCCAGTCCAATTTATCAGTGTTCACCAACATTAACAAAAACTGAAATATTACATTTTACAATAGTTCCACAGTAAAAGGTGATTCTGTACACGATTATGTCCATTTGAACATATCGTACGAATTGTTCTAAAAATTATTTTGGTTCCAGGAATTACCGATCTCAGGGTAGCACCTGTAGGTGATGCCGAACAATGTAATGCAACATATTATCACTGAGGATGAGAAAAGTAAGAGATCAGTGCTAAGGTCTGTAACCGAACTTGAAGTTCAGTCCTCGTATTTCGGATGTATTATATCCTCCATTCTGCATCCATATTCTACCAAAACATCAGAAGGTAATTCCGCCCATCGAACCACCGCATACCAGTATAAGATATGTGGTACCTGTAGATAAAGCAGCGCGCCCACCGCCAGCACCACGCCCACGGCCACGCCCACGGCCAGCAGCGTCAGCAGCAGCGTGCTCAACGTGAGGAACACCAGCGGCTCCGCGCCGCTGCCGTGCCGGATGTACCACACGCGGTTGATCGCGTGGTACAGGCAGATCGACAGCGCCTGCGGGCGACGAGCTTTACCGCTATATTTTCAACTAGCGGCCCGTCCCGAACTCGTTCGGGTTGAACAATTCATTTATATACACGATATATATAGCGTCTGAACATTCGCAATAATATACCTTTCTTCGATTGGTTAAAATATTTTTTCTAATACGTACCGTGGTTTCGAATATTACTCTCCGCGTACACACAATCTTCCGCAATCTCTTTATATTATATATAAGTTTGATGTTTAAGACGCTCCGTCAAAACGTATTAAGCAGTGTCGATTTATAAGCCCTTGTGGTCAAAAGACGAGACAATGGTGCAAGTTACTTCCGTTTGGAGACTGGTGCCCCCTGTACCAACCACCCGGTTGCATATCGTGTAGGGTGGTATAGTTTCTAACTCGCTTGGCTAGTTGCCCCTATCCTTCTAAACCTGGTTCACTAACAGAGCACCTACGCTAGGGGCTGCATGAAGCGCGAATTTCTCTTATTTATTGCTTCAGTGATTGGTTGACGACTACCTTAAATAAGCTTTTCGAAGGCCGGCATATACAAGACTTAAATTTAAAAATTATCATAGTGATGTGGCAAAATATTCAAGCCTCGTATTTTACACTCTCACTGTCAGAGCACTTGCCATTTCATTCATACGTCAATTCAATTATGCACCAGTTGTGCACTATTTTCTTTGAAGCTGAACCAACTTTAACATTCGTCCAATCAGTGTCAAAATGTAATTTCTCAACATACTGCTACAAATTACACTGAACAACACTGTAACATCGGCACATTAACATTTCTTCGCACACCACCCTCTTTAAATTGAACCATACGCGACCCTCTTGGTCGTTTTGACGTCACATCCCACACACGTCGTGTCATCCTTGAATTATCCCCAACGAATTACTTGTCCATTGGCACAGTTAGTTGTGTCACGGCTGTCGATAAGAATGGCATGTAGATTACCGCTGTGTTGGCACAGCATTTACTATTCGCCACGCATATATTTAACGGTGGTACAGAGCAAGCTCTAACATCAACTGGCCTTGAGTAGCAAATAAAAAAATAACACATGATTTGCTAATGAATTACCCATTTTTAAAACTTATCGATTGATTGTGTTATTGCATGTTGCAGTATTGTTAACTTAAATAAGACTCATATCTTGTACTTTACTGTGTGAGATCTAGTTAATTTTACATAAAAAAACCGAGATCTTTTAAGAATTTAATTATGTCCCAGAATTCTCGATAATACTTCTCTTATGACTATCACTTACGATGCTAGCATGCAAACAGCCCAGTACAGCTGATATGAGAAACAGCGTGAAATACCCGTGGTTGGCGTGGCCCACGCAGCAGTTGATCCAGGGACAGTGGTGATCCATCTTCATCACACAGCGCCCACCTATTGGATGGACGAAACTTACTTAGACTAAACCTTACTTCAGGTCTTACCAGTCATTACTGGAGGACTAAAAAAGATATTGGGATATGTATATCCAATGTTCGCCAACTAACACCTGTGCAAAATAGTCAGATACCATCTCAATCCTTTTACTCAATGAAGCACATGACTAGCAGTGGAACTTTCGGGTAATAGTATTACATAAAATGAGGGTATATAGATAATTACATTTCCTGCAGTGATGGGATCTTGGTGCCTTGTAGCCATCACAAGTCAAACAGAACTGCAGATATTGTGTGTCAGCCTCATTATCCTGAAATACATACACATAATGTTATTTTAATCTAGCTTGCAATACTTTGTTCAAGTACAATTACAGAAATGAGATGGTTTTCAGCTGCTGTTTTAAACAGATTGCATGTAAATTTAACAAATGCCATGGTAATGCATAGTTTTTCTTGTTATGGAAATATATGGGTTTGGAAGAGCACCAGCTGGTCAGGTACTTCGCTGCTTGTTAACCATTACAATCAAACTGAGTAATACTCACGGGTTGCCAGCCGAGAGGCACGTAACCCGGCCCCTCCAGTAGGCTCTGCAGAAAGTAGTAAAGTGTAGACGCCGCCAGCATCAGGAATATTGCCGCGTGTAGCGCGCCGCCCAAACTTTCGTGTGGCGGCCACCACATCCCAATCAGATGTATCATCGCCCATGTTATTAATTTTATTATTCCTGTACATAACAATAGCAATATTCATTATTGAACACACACAGGGAATTAAATAATGCTTTTTTTTAGTTTTAATTTTTTTTATAGCCAGAAGGGCAGGCAGGCCAACTGATGGTAAGTGTTCATCCAGGTAATGTCTATCTAGGCATATGGACATAGAAACACCGGAGGAGTCACCATTGCAATGCCAGCCCTGGAAGTGTTCTTTTTACATCTTTTTTGATAAACTCCAAGTGACAGCACTTGTTACACAATTTGCATGTGCACAGCAAAAAAAATTGTGAAAAATGGACCATGGAGGATTGACACAAATCCAGTCTGTGTGAATGGAATTGCATTCTTCGGCAGGTGGACCGATGATGGAAGGGTGATGTGGGCACCAAGCTGAATAGTACCTCAGAACACTCACTGAAGTAATACTGTTAGAAGAGACAAAGGGAATCTATGTCTGTCCTAAGACTAAGATTCCAGTCTGTTGGTGGTATGTGGATCATTGACAATTCAAAGTGCACATTTTTGTGCGGTGTCAAATGGACTGAGCTGGTACTTTGGCACCCCTGCCCAAAGGTGAAAGTAGTACTCAACTAGTAAATGAACTTGTGTTTTCTTTTCATTAATAAGTTCTTTTTACTTTTAAAAGTCATGAATCTTTTATTATGATAGCTACAGCCAGGCAGTAAAATTTTTATTTACTGCCGTCTTTATGTCCTTATTAACATTCAGTTCCTATCGTAGATTATGACCATTAATATAAGCTACGAAACCCAAATAACATTGAAATCTATTCAATGTTTTTAGTCTGAAATGTGGTCAGACAGACATGTAACAATTACAATGATATACATACATTTCAGTTTTATGATATATAATATTAGATTGTTTAGATTTATCTACTATAGTCTTCATTCTTGGCATTCATCACATGTATTATTATTATTAACAGTATTAATAAAGAATTTAAAATTTTTTTATTTCAGTTTTCAGAGGTAACAAGCAACCTGTGAGGATACAGATGACAACGAATTGTGATGGTTACTGGAGATTCAATAACTATTCCTTATGCATGGGCTACAATAGCCACTAAGCATTAGAAAGATTGTATATTGGTTTGCTAGTACAATATCAGCATATTAAAATAATTGATAATATAATTCCTTTTATTACCCTCGTTCTAGTTCGGTTATTATATACATTGGCTAACTAACAACTCACCAAGAACTGCTAAAGGGCCCCAGTGGCACAGTCTTCGTACAGAAGTAGACATTACAGATATCTTAATAGCTTTAATATTAATTGCAATTAACATGAAATATTTACATTTTAATAACCCATTCTAAAATTAATAATTTCACTAATGTATTCAAATATATTTCACAAATTTCACTAAAGTAGCACAGTTGTATTCATAAAATTATATGTAGAATTAAAATTACCAAGTAAAATTAAAAATATTGTAACATAAACATAAAGTCTACTGTTTTGTTTTTTGATAATAGAGAAGTGGCGGAACGGGCAAAATATAAAAATATGATAAAAGTGCAGGCGCCGGGCAGGCACCTTCCACTGAAGTCTGTGTTCAGCTGACATGTCAAATTTGTCAATTTAATTTCATTTCATTTCTACAGACTAATAAGGAATCCATTTACTTAGATTACAGCTAAGCCATGGTAAGCTATGGATAATTGGCTTTTTAATTTTCATATCGTGAAAATAATTCTTATTCAGATCATAGAGTTAATATCATAGATCATAGATAATAGAGGAACACTCAGCTCAAAATCGCGTCACTAGTGACGCGATAAATAAAATAAATAAATAAATACATAAATATACATAAATGTGTATGTGTGTGAAAAATACACTGATTGCGTGACTTTTAGTGATGTTAAAGTCACGTCCATGCATACTTGACATGAATGTCGACTATTCCACCACAGGTTTTTTTTTGCTATATTTAATTCGTTCTCTTAATTCTTATTACATGTTAAATTAATAACACCCTGCTAATCCTAGTAACTACTCTTTTCTTCGCTTCTTCTAAACTTAACCTTATTTGACAGGATAAAACAAAACGTGATTACACGGTACTAAAGAAAACAATAATAATAATGCTTATTGGTTTTCATTAATTATTTGATGTAAATCTATATAACTTATTTCCTCAGAAAGGAAATAACCAATAAATTTTGGAGGTATAGATTCTCCATTAATATGTCAGTGATTTCGTAGAACAAAATTGTTGCCCTTAAAATATCTACTGTAAACTTTGTAAGGAACCCTACCTATCTGATTTAACATTCGAATCTATTTTTCTTCTTGAACTGCATTTATAGGAAACCTTGAAGAAGTAAAATTTGTCAATAAATATAAAATCACTTTCGCCGTTTACTGTCATATCATAATAATAACACATATAAAATTCGGCAAATTTTATCAATTTAAGGAGCTAATATTATTTAAAAGCCAAAGATGCACATATATATAAGTCTATCTACTTTCTGTCCAATGTGTTTACAAGCTATAACCGAAACTAAAAAGGTAAAATATGAACAAATCTAGGTAAAACAAAAAAAAATTTATACCTATTTAAAAATTGTCCACTTATCGATAGATTTTGTGCAAGCCAATGTGCAATATACGAAACGGTATCATTTTCACGTACACAATATATTTTTATCTTCCACATAATTATGAAAAATAAATTATTATTCATAAAATAGAGTATTTACTGCATGTTATTAATCTTAATTTATATAATTTAAAGATCAACGTCTATGAAAATAAGCATCGTGAAAGTAGTATTGCACTACTGATAGTGCTGAGTACTTACCTGTGTAGTGCCTATTTGTTTGGGTTATTGTTATAAGTAACCCTACAATTTAATACTGAACACGATACCATTATGTTTATTATTTTTAGTCTGATAAAATATAGAAAGATTGAAGTGAAACTAACAAAATAACAAATAGCAATTTTTTGACAGGAGACTAATGGAGAGTAAATAGTCTGAAAACAGTCCTACGTAAATTTTCTTGCCTCTCTTTCTCGCAAGTAGGATTTTTCTTAAAGCTCCAAATCTCATTCGCACACTGTGTTCTTCTATTATGTAACTTTATGATTCACATATACATTTTTTCCATCGCAATTATTTATTAGAGGACTAGTAACCATCCTCGCCTCGCTTTAGAAAACCTTAGGCTATTTACGTTTAAAAATAGCACCCGTATTATTTTGTATGGGTATATGGGTTTTTCTAGTTATATGAAATAACATATTAATTTATTATGATAGCTGCAGCCAGGCAGTAAAAATTTTATTTACTACCCTTATTATGTCCTCATAAACTTTTATTTTCTATTTTACATTGTGAACCGTAATATTATAAGCTGCTAATGCCAAGAATCATAGAAATCTATTCAATGTTTTAATCTGAAACGTGGTCAGACAGACAGATAAAAATTACAATAAATATGTTTTGACCTCTATGTAACATTACAAATAAAAGATTCTACATGCATTAAATTTTCCAAAAATATTCTACGTATGGATTCGACTCGTTACAATTTTATTATTATAGATGAAACAAGTATTTCAATCGTAATTATTATTTTCTCGTTTCATTCGTTTCGTTCATCTTAGAATCATAGAGTACTACAATAAGAAAACAAGGCTGGAATAACTTGCCCGCGTTGGTGTTCCCGGTTAGTTACGTTGTGGGAGTCAAGAGGAAAGTGAATAGGGTCGATATAAGTTAGTGCGTTGAACATCTTACATTTCACCACTTACCATCCTGTGGGATTGTTGTTAAGTGTTAACTTATTATATGTAAAAAAAAGGTTATTTTATTTGTCGCAATTTTCTTTTGTCCACCATTTTGTTATGATAAAGTAATGAACACTAGTTATATTATAAATTCATATAACCTTTCGATACATATGGAGCTAATTACTTAATTTATCAGCGCCCTTACTGCGTACCGTAACTAATGAAATCCAATGTCATCCAAAATTTATGCACACCTTACCTATTGTTAACAACTTTATATTTTAAGTTTCTTCCGCCGTTTCTTCTCCTCAATGTTAAAACATCTTTTCGAAAGGGTAGTAGAAGCAAAAAATGACGGGAATAAGTGTATTTACAGAATACCTAAATGAATAAATGGTTTTGAGTTGATTTGATTTGATATTATAAAATAAGATCCAAATTAGATTCAGTGCAAAGTAATATACCGTTGTCTTGAGTCCTATGATCAACGAATAGTTTGATGACAATTAAATCGATGAATACTGCAAACAAAAGAGATCCCCAATAGAAGAATAAGCCGGTTTTTGACCTGACTAAGATAAATACAAGTTACAAATTTTTATGTTTTCCTAAAAATTAATCAACTGCTTAATATCACAATAAGGATAAAAAACATTCAGTTTACAGTCAACAATATATAATATAGAGTATTATTACTGAAAAATAAGGCAAATCACTGTGAAGCTTATTATAAAATAGTGTGGTTAAAAAAGAAATTACCTTTTTTTGGGTCGGTCATATTATTTACATTAAAATATTAAGACTTGGAATAATGAATTAATTAGTATCATTTATAACTAGATGTATGGCAATACCGTTTACCACGTCACATAGGCAGTTGTCACATTACATAGCGATAGATTTGTGGGTCTTTTGGGTGTGTGCTTTCTTCATGTGTGTTGTGCTACTTATGTGGATTATTCGGTGATATTGTTCTTTTTACCGGGTAAGTTTAGATCCAAAATATATATTAGCGACAAATGTGACCAAATTTGAAATTTTCATCTTAGCGACTCATAATAGTGAACTACTTGGATCTGCGTAAAATTATCATCCACCGGTGACTGACGACACTTTATTTGTCCAAGCAAAGACATAAATTTTATGATAAAAGTTAGGTAACGGCTCATGTCTCAGTGGTAATGCCAAGATTTGTACGCAGGTAACCTCTGCTCCAGTCACAGTTTTCTAAGTCTCTAGTTGTAAATGTCACGCGGTAGGCGATGCAACGATGGTTGTCAAACGACTCTACGGTGGAAATTGTAGCTATGCGATGTTTCCCCCATCACATTTATGTTTTCTTATTGCAGATAGTGACCCCAAACCGCCAACATGCCGAAATCGGTAAGTTTATGTTGACATTTATCTCATGACACTTTTTTAGTTTAAAGTTTGAAATACGGTACCACATCGAGCGTATTGTGCGCTGCGTGTTTTTACTGATTTCACCATTGCAATGCGCTCAAATAGTTTACTCAGTAGATGGGCAAATATTACATATCTTACCTTACATGTGCAAGTTGGAGGCATCACAAACATCAGTACCCCTCTAGGTGTATGTATATACCCCTCTATGCACTTGTTTTCATGTGTAGGTTTAAAAAGATAAAATTACAATTTAAAATAGGATTATGTTCTGACATCAAATATTTATATTACAGTATATGAAAATGAGATTAGCAATAGGAACAATCTTGACACAATCATAACACCAGATAGATGCCACTTCAATGAACACTTGAGTTAGGTAGGTGCCAACTGTAGCATACAACAGTTTTTAAATGGGCAATGTCCTCATCTCAAATTTGTAATATTGCTGAAAGCATCAAGTTAGGGTAGAAATTATTTATGTCATGATTTACTGTTATAAGATGTTTAAATTTAAAACTGAACCGAGTTTTTCAATTACTTGTAGTCAGCAATCTGACATTTGGCACCATATTTTTTTGAGCAACAGTTTCCAATATATCACAATTTCTATGTTTTGTGATTGTGTAATCATTGATTTTATATGGAAAAAAACTAGTTATAATTATGAAATTTTTATTTGATTTATTTTAATGACTAATCATAATTACTTGTTATTCTTAGGTGCTAACAAATAACTACATATTTTTAAAAGAAAAAAAATAGTCTTATTTTGGATACACTTAAAATTATTTCTATATTTATTTTTCAGATTCTTGATTTTATTACTAACGCGCTTGACAAAAGCGCGAATGATGCGTTGGTTAGTCATGGTTTGCTGATGCACAGTTTTTGTGTGATTATGTTTTTGATTGTTATATTTTTTGGATTGCAATATTTTGTTTTTGCACTTAGTTCATTTAATCATTAGCTAGTTTAATGGTGTTTAAATGTTGTTTTGTAGTAGTGTTTTAAGACCGTCCAGCAAATATTTTATAAATTGGTGATGCTATTGGAATCAAATAAAATCACCTGCACACTATTCTAGGCAATGTTAAATCACAGTGTATATACAATGGTGTATTTTTCAAGCACTTTATTTTCTTGTTCAATGTCCTATGTCACTTATAAAACTATCCAATACACCTAGTCATTCAAGTGTGTCTTAAGGAAAAACAGTAAACCTAAAAATATAGCAACCATTGCATGCATTGTGTTATGAAGGAAATCTATTATGGTGCAATAAAAATCCAAATGTATTCAAAATTGCATTCTATAAACTATTATTTGCAATTAACCTGGCTCAAATACAACTCAACCTTGAAGCATAATCAAATGTTGATATTTATTATGTACCCTTTTCAATATACATCATTTATGCTAGGCCACTAGAGAATTAAGGCTCCCAAAACACCAATATGACAAATTGAAATGTTAATAAGTAATTATTGCGTTATCAAAATTTTATGTTTCACAAGTTCTTATCACATTTTGTATTATTAGTTAATTAATATGTTAGTGTTAAAATATCGTGTTTGTGTGCATAAGGTCACTTGTTGCAGCTTGCTGTGGTGTAATGAATGTAAATAATAGAGGAGGGGGGTTTAATATATTGATGTTTTAAATAATTAATTTTACAATGATCACCATAAATACATGTATTAAATCGTAAAAGATTGACAAGTTATTGTTTTAAGTTCTATGCTCAAACAACATATTATTAATTTCAATACTTTGTACTGTCTTATCTGGCTGAGATAATGATGATGATGATGTACTGTAAATAATTTCATAGTGATGACCGTGAGGTGTATGTGCATGTATGGGTTATTGTGCGAGTGTGTGTGTGCGTGCGTGCATACAATCGTGATTGCGTGCATGAGCGCGTTCCTCTGTGTGACTACCCTTTAATCTTTTAACCAAAATAATTTCATTCTACTTATTTTGCTTTCAAATAAATTTAAAAAAATATTGACATTAATACCGCGAGAAACACCGACGCTGCTTAGAATCAAACAAAATTTATTGTAATGCGAACTCAAATACATGCCTTAAATGAATTTTTTCTTGCTGTACAAGCAGATACAAATTTCACATTATTTTCCATTGATTTGGATTTGTATTTTAAAAATGCACCATTCATTGTTTTGTGCTGTCCCTAAGATCTTGATTCCATATTAACTGTATGTAATACGAATTCAATAGCGATGGAATGAGTGTAAATTTGCGACAAGCTTTATCTTAGTCAGTACAACGTATCATGTCTGAGTACTGTCCACGTAATATCGAGAACTGCCTTAAATCTGTCGTTATTCATCTGTTTAGTGTGGTGAGTGAATGTGTGAGCGAACGCACGTTAGTGTGTGCATGTTGTGAACTTACAAATTCCATTTATTTTTATACAACATACATATTTATAAAATCCCTCAACTCGAGCGCTGATGCCCATCACGCCGTGCCATAAACTGATGTAAAGATAAAATTTATCTTTTGAAACCAGCAATTCTTCTCTGTTTCAAGTGTCCTTAGACACAGTTTACTTAGATTCATTTATTACGATAGTATAATTAAACATATGGCAATAATAAGAATCGATTAATACAACCTATACTATATCGATATATATCTTCATATCATTTGTCTCATATCAATATGTATATTAAATAAAAATTGCGAGCTAATATTAGAAATTAAATGAATGAAAGAAATGAGGGTTTAGAAATTAATTAGCTCATGTTTCTATACGTTTTTGATAGATTCATAGGCTTTAAAGTCGGTGAAGTTTATAATCAGTGAACTGAAACTGAAAATAAAAGTATTAGTGTACGGTATCGTACCATGGCAGTGATGAAAACCTAATGGCATTTCGTTCCAATTTAGCTTGGCGTCGACCCGTAACTTTGAAGCTTCAGAATTTAGTGTAGGTAATTCGGACATTCAGTTAGATTTTTTGCGAAACAATTTTCATTGAAACTGTTCGTTAAGTGTTATTTTTATCATATATTATTATTATATCAATTATCAAATGAAAAATAGGTTGGTGTTCCAGTATCGTAATTTGAGCCAACTGTCAAGTTCAAAGTATAACTTTTGGATCTGTTAAGGATTTGACTTTTCTGGTTTACTTATATAAGTAACGTGAGCTTATCAAATTAGCACGACTGCGGAGTCCGTACCGATTACGGCCTATACTTAGTAGCTATTTTGATTTATATTACAGTCGCTATAGAATAGAACGTTGATTTCGCACTATTGAGGAGTATCGACTTTGTAAACTTGTGATTCTTGCACTGAACGTTATTGCTAATATAGATGTGCCGCCAGATAGCCGATTACAACACAGCAAACAAATCGAATATTGCTTTAATATTAATGTTATATCATAAGCGCAGCGTGCGAAAGCAGCAAAAATAGACGGAACGATTAAACCGCTTGTTTATTCGATTCAGTCCTATTCGAATAGAACATACATCTCTACGGCAGACCACATCAATTCCTACCTGAGTCAGTAGTACTTAAATGTGTTTTCATGTTGCGATATCCGGTAGTACGAAGTTTCCCTTTCCTAAGACATTTCATAATTGGTCCAGATTTTTATGAAGTTAAAACATCGCAGCGGTATCGTGTGGAGAAAGTTAAATCGTACGCTCTTATGTCATATCAACGTATCGTATTCATTCACCGCTCTCTTATCTCAACGTGCTTGATTATAAAAGTTTCCATGAGTCTGCTGTTTCGTCGAACAGTTCGCAAGGTGTTTCTAGGTATGTAACCCATGCGGACTCGCTTCAGAGAAACTGAACACGTTGAAACAGTTAGCGCGTTTTGTGCTAAATGAAGCGTTGCGTTCGATTGCTTCAAAACCTCATTCTCAACTGATGTTATCCTCTCTATTTATATAAAAGTCGCAATAAACACTCGTTATTTTCCTTAATCATATAAGAACAATACGAATGAAAGTATGAAACAATACAATTTTGACGCGTGACCGTTATTCATAAGATATTTTTAGCGTTTACTTTATTTAATTACTCACTATATAGAATAAAACAATGTGTTCGCCTTGTTACTGATAGCTAGCACGATTCACGAACCAAGTGGCGTTTCGTATGGCGTAAACGTGAAAAGTTTATAAAACATGTAATATAAACGAGTAACAATTGTTTCGGGGCGGTTAGTATTTATGGACATCAGAAATATGGTTCCTACATCAAAGAAAGGCGGAAGAGGGTAGGCTACTAGTGATTTACAGTACGTCAAAACGAACACTAAACGCGTTATAATTATTACATTTTTTTTTTTGGGGAAAGTCGAATATTATAAAAGTTTTAGCATCCATCTCATATTTAAAAGTTGACTGATAATCCTAAGTTGCTCAAGAAACCTAACTCCCGACGCCTTAAACAGGCGTGTCTATTCACCTGCTCAGCTGAGCCGGACCAGGACAATAAAAGCAGCGTATTCAACCTGTCGTCTCAGCATAGATATAGACTCACTTAGCTCCCTCCCAATTGCAAACCTACGTTGCATTAGCCTCGCTGACATGATGACGCATGATTCAAGTAGGGCTGCGTGCGGATACGCGTATGGAGCGATTGTGACCCATTGAAATGTGTTTTGATTACTTTTTTAATATAAAATCAAGGTTGTTCTTGGCACTTGCGCATTGCACATACCTACTGCGCATACGTGTACTGTATTGTGAGCTTTCGTGTTTGTCTTTAATGTGCGGTGGACGCCATTTCTTTGCTCGTATTGACCAGAAGTAGCTGGCTACTGGCTCGTTGGCTGGCTGGTAGTATCTCCTGAGCAAATAGCCCTATTCAATACATACATTCATAACTCACACACACACATTTAAAACTAACATTTCTCAACAGAAAATTTTAAGATATGAACGGTTCTGGGAGTATTACTATCGAAGTGGGGTCGTTATCAGCGCGCTATACTCATTGATGCGACGTTTTGTAATAGTATTGTGCAACGTGAAGACACATAGATGTTTGCTGTGTACGCCGCTTGTCACGGAGGAAGGAAACGAGAAAGTGGGCCGTGCGTTATCTACTTAGTGGAGACTGCACCCATTGCGTTATTGTGCAACGAGTGGGTGTATGCAGCGTGTTGGGTCCCCTCTGTGTCTGACGGATATTAAAGTTGGCATATATCTATGTCATCCGCGGGGTGTGTAACCAATTAATAATGACTTCCCTATGTACAATTAGGTACCGGGTAAACGGACAGTTTACACTAGAGTGCTCCCCCCATGGAAATCGGTCAAAAGTATCAGAATACTTCTTAATTCCTGTTAAATTGACGACCTCATAGCCCAGTTGGTAGTGACCCTGCTTGCCGAGCGAGGGGTCCTGGGTTCGATTCTCGGCCGGGGCAGACATTAATGTGACAGATAAATATTTGTGCTCGGGTCATGGGTGTTTGTGATGTCTAATTTCCCTATGTCCATGCCGGCCGCAACACAGGCAATCCTAGTGCGGGTGTGTGAGTGTGTAAACGTTTATTATTATTATTTATTATTATAATCTGGCATAGAATGCTGTATAAAAGGCTGCGTACATATAATCTTCCAACTTGTCAAAACCTATAACGTCTGCTAATTAATTAAAACTGATATATATAGATTGTGATTCCTCAAATTTATGACGAGAAATGTCATATTTCGCTAATGGCCTCATCATTACGTTGTATAAAGCTACATACTTGTCGGTTGCGTGAAATGTTGTGTGGGTGATCACAATAAAATACGACAGGGATTCCACCGCAGTACGAGGATGCAGGGAGAAGAAAGTTACGATTATCAGTGGCTTCTTCCTGAGCCCCAGTCTACTTTCCTTTATAAAAGAGTGGAATGTCTGAATGAATATACCAGTGATAAACAAAACAAGGCCTGGTTGTTCCGTTCCGGGCAGTATTCACCGAGGTCATACCTGGCGGAATCATCATCACCCGTTAAGGTAAAATTAACCACATGTTGACGATGTAAACAGTGCTTTGTCCCATGTATCGCATTGGTTTACCGTGGACAATTTAGTTTTAAATGCCAAAAAAAGGAAGTGTATAGAGTTTGCACTACCAAATGTACAGAAGGTAACCAAAATCCTTAAATTGAATAATGAAACATTGACTATGGAACAATTCACAGTTTTTTTAGGTGTCACCTTAGATGGTAGGCTTCAGTAGGCAGCGCCTATATATCGGTCCTCGCAGGTAAAGTTAGTAGGTCTGTTTATGCTATTAGGAAGATAAGACTGATTACTGATGTAGAGACAGCTAGACTTTTTTTATTTTGCCTATTTTCATAGTCTTATGTCTTACGGTATCCTAATGTGGGGTAAATCAGCGGACATTGATTCAATATTTATATTACAGAAAAGAGTAATCAGAGCTATATACCAATTAAAGTCACGTGAGTGAGTCACTAAGAGAAAAATTTAAAGAAATAGGTGTATTAACCGTAGCCAGTCAGTATATTTACAGTAATTTAGTATTTATTTAAAAAAAATACGTATAAGCAGAAAAGTGATACACGCAATCGTGAAATAATAAATAGGCGTAATTTGGCTACATCTTCATATCGTCTTCAAAAAGTTCAGGGTTCCTTTATGGGGCTTGGAGTACGTTTTTACAATAAGATTCCTAAGTTGATGCGCGAGTTGCCCATTGGAACTTTTAAGCGACGCATTAAAACACAACTTATGGGCAAAGGAAGGTATAGATGAGTACATTAATGACAAGGATGCCTGGAAATAATATTGTCGAGACCAGTTCCGCTTAGGTTTAAACTTTTGTAATTACCATGTGTTGATTAAAATATATACTGAAGTGTTTCTTTCGCCGTTTCTTCTCATTGTTAAAACACGTTTCAAAACGGCGGTAGAAGCAAAAAATAACGTTCATAAGTGTATTTACAGAATTCCTAAATGATCAAATGATTTTGAATTTGAATTTTGAACATACGCTATCACACATGGGAGGGTTCGTCAGTTTCAACCACGTTTCAGTGTAATGTAGTCAATTCTTGTCTAAGTTGTACTACGTTATCTAATATTTGCGTTATTGTAACACCGTATCTTAAGTTATCGCTTATCGCTATGATGATAATTGTTTGACAGAAATCATTGAAATTTGGCATATATTCTTATATAATAAACAAACTTCACTGTGGAATAGTTTTATTTTTAATGAAAATAATTATGTATATACAAAATCAAGTCTAAAAATTGCCCTTGTTATTTTATTTATTCTTAGAATGTAGGCTGGATTTTTGCACATACGAAACTAAGTTAAATCAAACGCTGCTCATAAGCGTTAAATCGTATCCAACATGACGCGTTTAAGTCATCGATTGGATCACTATTCACTTTAGAGACCAGTGAGTAAAAAAAGAAGCGTACGAAACCGTAGGCGGTCGGTCGGCTGAGGTGAGCACGTCAGCCTTCGAGTCGGGGCGCAGGCGCATCCCCGCGGCGCGACCGTTCAGTTCAAACTAGACCGCCGCGTACGGCACACGCGGCTTCCGTGTCCAGTGCTGCGTCCGCGTCGCACCACCCCCGGAACGACCCGGACTACCCTCCCGACCCGTGACTGTGACCGTGACATTCGTACCGGTGTGACCCACAAAACTCCAGCACCATGGTTGCCGGCGGCAAACAGGTATAGTTACATAACGTTCAAAGGACGAAGTCGATCCGGCAGCCGGAGTTACACCCACTAGTCACTACTTTGGGTATAGTTATTATGAAGTCACAGGAATATTAATACATACCTGTGGAATACTGGCCCCGATTTCATCGACTGATTTGCATCCAGTTTCTAGATTTTGTGTCAAGGGACCCTCTGAGAGTTATCGGTAGGGTTCGCTAGGATTCTTAAGGAATCAAAGGAGCAAAATCAGTTTCCATCCTGTGAATTTTTTTGCCTCGAAAATTACCTCGGCAACAATTTTTCTCGTTAACTGAATATACCTATTGTCTGAGCGGAACGATGTATGGCTCGATTCATAAGTCGCGGTGATGTCATCACAAGCGTAAACCTCGAGAATCAAGACGGGGTCGGTTATAGTTTTATTATTTATTTTGCTATCGCGAACGGTTTTAACCGTCTTTCTATCCGCCATCCCTGTCTTTGCCGGCGGACCGAGTGAGACGGGAATAGTTTCCTGTTTCGCCAATGCGCCCTCGCTCTCGATTTCGTTGGAATAAAATTCCTGTCCTCGAGCAAGCGCTACACTCGCGATGGCGTATTGAAACATTGTGTTTCATTGTTGTTGTCGCCAGTACCTAGTTTATGACTGTAATAACCATATTATTACATTCACGGTGTTTAAGAAAATCGTGATGTCACGTTTTGTACAAAAGAATTCCATTAATTACTCGTATTACATTAGCACTGAACAATATTACATCTCTTAGTAACCGTCTCTGTGCTTCTTTGCCCTAATAATATCATAAATGCAGTAACTTTAAATATATAATATCAAAGAGTATTTACATAATCTTAAATTTTCCCATCACAAATCGAAAATGGCTGTGTACAATAAGCGTTCCCCACATCGCGCGTCTTCGTCGTCCGCGGCGTCAAGGCTTTTCCTTATCCGACCGAAAGCCTGTTCGATGTTACAAAAACTTACTAATCATTCTTTGTTTTATAATGCTTCACTAAGTGCTTGTGTTTGCTGTAACCGTGTGATCTCTTTGCGATTACAAGCGTTGAATATATTCAATCTTTACCAATTAATTATTTTTTTCCTCAAATACCCTTACACGTCAAACGTCATTACCTATTTAATTAATGTCTGACGTTATATACGAGTATTGTAATCATAATTATAATATTATATCTTGCCTTATATAATTTAAAACTTTGGCTCATTGTTAGGACTATTCGTAGAAAAAATATAATATAATGATGTCATCGCCATGAACCTTGTAACGATATTAACATTTATTTTACCTTTTTATTTTGTAGCAGTTTTAGTACATATTTAATAAAAAATAGATTAACTTTAATTAAAATTTACTTTAATTTAAATAGGAGAAGTATTATCGTATTAATTATACATACTCTTATAATACAATAGCTGGAGGGTAGATTTTATCTCGATTATCTTTACACTTAATATTATAAATCTAAAAGACTTCCGTTCTGCTGGGTGATGAGCAAGTCTCACTCCGTCTGCAGTAAACCGGCAATTGGTCGTTAACGTCGTGGTCAGCAGGGGCACACCATTCATTTATTTCATAACGTTATTGGTGCACTTGAAGTTAATTTGACCGTCGACATGGTGGCTGCCCATGTGGAGCTGTTTCACTCCGTTACACTGGCTGCGATTTCTATACTCTCTACTCGCTTCTCACTCAACTGGCGACATTATACTCCTTTCAAGGGACAGTTTGAAGTTCATTAATTTAGTTGTGTTCTAACGACTATATTTTTAAATTCTTTTTCGAATAAGTTTGTTGGTCTTATAATCGTTTTCTTTACATACTTCACTATGTGTACATTACCATTTGTGGTGTAGTTTACTTTCCCTATCGACAGTATAAGCTGAAATTTAATTTTATACCTCTTCTTCGGATCAATTTTTTCTAACGAGTCAAAAACGGACCAATAATATCAAGATTTGAATATGAATGAATGTTTACAATAATTTTCTCGGAGTCGTTTCGATTGCATTCGTAAGTGTTATATTATATAATAGTGAGATAATGATCGTGAACTTGAAGAAACACTTATTATTTATCGCTACCGATTTTATCGCGGCCGAAAAATGTGAATGTTGAATCCAGGTTACCGATTTACTTATTCAATTATAAAGGATGTTTTGTTGCGGCTATTCGGTCATTTTTTTGCCATTTTTAATTTTATTAATCTGTTCTTTGAGTCAATTGAAGTAGTGTGCTTCACCATAGTGTAAGCCTCCTCAGTTTTAATGAGAGCCTCTCGATTAACAGTAGGCCGCTAATGGATTATAAAAAAGTAGTTATATTATTAGCTACTCTTAAATTCTATTCTTAAATTGGTCAACGGTTTCATTATATGAGAGAAGACGCTGGTCCTTGAAACACAGTTTCGACCACCTCAGGGACCACAGGATTCACAACTATCGTGTCCATAATTGGTTTTCAAAAAAGAATTATTATTATTATTAATTTATGTTCTTTAGTATGATATCATAAGCCGTGTGTCTTCAAACCTTAAGATGATTTTGAAAATACATTGATTAAAAATATATTCCTCACATTCGATGATTATGGAACACGTGACTTGCACACCTGCCGAAACGCACCTGTCCTCCGTTCGCCACTCTGCTTTCGACTCTTGCACCCCTGGCGTACACAAGCTGTTGGGTTACTAGAACTTATCTGCCGTCCTTTTCCTACGTTTGGAGTTCTGACCATCTTGCATATGGCATTTATAATCGAATAAAAACCGCTCGTTTCCGGATAAATTCGGTTTCTATGATTTTTAGATGTAAAATAGGTACACTAATATTGTTCGGAAATAAATCCACAATCTATAAAAGAGGATCTTCTTGGGATTTGATTAGGAAACCAATGAAGATCAAGAACACTAGGAATATTATGAGTTGTACGTTTATTAGATTAATAAATTCATAATTATGATTTATTTATTTATATATTAATTATAATTTAAATTAATTTTATTATTCGAAAGACTGTTTAGAAATTATTGTTGAATGTTGCGTATACTTATTATCCACTGGCTCATTTATCAGGTTCACTTCGCTTAGCTTTTTGGAAAAATCTAATAATATACAATAATGACTAAAAGAAAAAAATTACAAGGTATATAACTCGACCCAAATACCAATGTCCTCAATAAACACTCATGGACAAGATTAACACAAGAGGCGCGGCTGTAATAATACTGTGCCGTCCGACAGGCGGGTACTAATCTAATTAACAGTCAAGTATGCACCAGTTACGCGTGTCTCCTTAGTTAACGCCAATAATAAAGTATCAATTAGGTGTTATAGAAATATCGCAGGGAATCTGAACGCAGTTTTAATTCACCCGCGGTTTATACTAAATAAATAAATAAACGTTTACACACTCACACCCCCGCACTAGGATTCCCTGTGTTGCGGGCGGCATGGACGTACACAAATATGATATCACAAACATCCGTTACCCGAGAACAAACACTTATGCGTCACATAAATGTCTGCCCCGGCCGGGAATCGAGCCCGGGGCCCCTCGCTCGGCAGGCAAGGTCACTACCAACTGGGCTATGGGGTCGTCGTGTCGTAATGACAGAGCCCTAAAAGAATGTAAAATGCCATATTAAAGACCAATGAGGTTAAAATTCACAGAAACATAGGTAGTTCGTAGTTAAACGTAGGTAGGTTAGCGACATAAAATGTTGCATGAAACAAGAAAACTATTGAGGAAATCTTAAAACGTACGAAGGAATAATGAGTCGTACGTAGCTTAAGCCTTTTTGCGGTTCATTGTTGTACCTATAATCTACACGATTTTAAGCATTGAATAAAAAACAGAAGTTGTAGTGAGTCTAAAAATTTTACATTTTTTAAGTCGGGAAATCTTTTACTCGAGTGCGTAATGAACATCTTCATAAATCTTTTCCAGATTTATTATAGCCAGCTCAGAAATAAATCCCACGAATGAGAAGCAAGGAGATTTAATGAAGGAAATACAATAAAAATATATTGAAACGCGTTAACTAGGCAATAGAGTTAAAGATTAATTTAATAATTATTAAGTACGACGTAAAATAATTTCATAATTATGCAGTACGTTTTTCTGCTTTGATAATAACACCATTAGCCTTGGACACTCTGCATCGGAGTGCAGAGTCACTTCCTGTCGGAGGAACAAACGCTTCGGAGTGGGTCTGGTGTGAGTCTGAGTGGTGCGCTTGTGGCTGTGATCAACTGTTTGTATCGTAGATTTGAGGCTCGAGTTGTTATAGTGCTATTGCAGGACCTGGAACTTTGATAGCTGAGATGGATAAGACCGTACTGCACAGCGCTACGCCTATGCGATATTTCACTGCTAATGTTTTATAATTTATTCATTTCAATAATCTTAGGGCTAACTAACATTAAAGGTAACCGCAATGCGTTAGTCTAACTACTACGTACAGTACATATAACAATAAATATTTTAATGTTCGTCACAATACAATGTCAGTCATACGGTACAGTTTAATACATACCCATAAATGAGTTATGTAACTAACTAATAAAAGGAGTTTCTTGCCGCTTCTTTTTCCGGGACCAATCACAGTAGCGATTTGTTGAAGCGATAGCGAGTTTGACGTTCGAAAAGTGTTTGTAAAAACCAACTTGGAATAAATATTATTTCATTCATTAATTCATACGAGTGTTAGTTAAATTATTACACAATATCAATACATCGGCAACTATTTACTGTCACCGACCATCTCAAGACTACAATCCCAAAAGTAACTACAGCGCTCGAAGGTCGTCGACACAAGTTAGACTGCCACTTATCGATAACAACCGAAGTCGATTAGCTATTTGCCGTACGAAGGACATTCACAAACACAACATATAAAAGTGGTGATAAGTACGCAAATTCTATTTCTGTATGTAAATAGTGCTTCGAGAAGTTTTGTATTTTTGTAGCTAGTGCAGTAATTAATATCTATTGCAAAAAAAATGTGTCCCATTCAACGAATTGCTTAAAAGCGTATCGTATCAAAGAATAAAATATTGTAAACACGAAATTTAGATAAGAAATATTTTTTTCAAAATAAAGATATACACAAAACGATTCTGAAGCGAACGTAGGACGGATCTTTAGTAAAAAATAAAACTTGACGTGGGTGGCACGGCTTGGCAGCAGAACGGTGACGCGATCTCGGCTATGGCCAGTGGTCATCACGGGCTGGGTGATGACGCATATTTCACTGAAATCCGTGAAAAATCGCCCCCAGCCAGCTCACGGCCGGTGGTTTGTCGTATTTGTCATTGAACGCAACAGTCTGTGATGTCGTAGAGTTCTGTGAAATCAGCGTTTAAAGTCTCCCATCAACAAACATGACTTCCGATTCATGTACGTTGAATTCACCTCACCTTATAAGTTATGACCAATCCAATAGTGTTTCGCCAAATTAATCTCACTAAGTTTCAAAGTGGGTTCATCGGTTCGTATAAACCGGCAGTGTCGTTGATACGTGTTGTAGGTATTCGCGGCCGCTGGTGACCGCTTAACCTCAGGTGGCCCATCCGTCTGCTCCTTTGTCGTCTTTGTTGTCAGCAAAAAACTGTCACAGCTCGCCTGATTAGATTTTCTTACACACAATGGCCACATTTTATCCATTGACGCCAGATACCGTAGCGTTATAGACAAGAAACGTAACTAAATGTTATAATGATTAATAAACTTTTATCATATATGGTATATAAATAAAATTAACTATATTTCTATATTGTTAACACCGAATTAAAAATTAAACATGATAATAATACTAAGGAATCAAAATTACATTTTATTTTATATCACACCAATGGTTCGACTTCACTTCATTCAGGTTAAACGATTGTGTATCTATCTTAGTTGTTTTACGTAAGTATAATCCATACTAATCTCTATAAAGTTTAATACGCTATGTTCGAATTAATGTACCTTTCAAATGGTAAAATCATTTTTCAAATAGGTTCCGTGGTTTCGGAGAGTAAACTCACTAAATTTACTTTCTGTCTATATAATTTTATTTTTTATCATGTAACACGGAAGGAGAAAAATCTACGATTATGTAGTTTTGTTAAAAAAACTAAAATTCTTGCGGATTATAATTAACACAGCATATATATTTATTGAGTACTTGTATCTTCATCTTACATCAATCTCTAATACTTCCAATCAACTGGGTCTACTATCTAACAACTGCCGTTCGGTGTACTTCCCTTAGCGAGGTCAAAGTTGCATAACTCATGTCATTGGTTGAGAATCTTGCGGTATATTGAAAACGCCAGAAATGGAAAGAAAGAAAAACAAATTTATTCTGTCTGTAGATTGCAGTACATACAGGAGTAACAATGATAGATGGTAAAATGTACATCTATTGGACAATGAGCCTTTAAGGGAAAATAAGTGTACTCACCGTAGTCTGTCAATATATAAATATAGTAATTTAGTATTTATTCAAATAAATTAAATATGAACAAGTAGAAAAGTCACACATAATTACACAATAGTGAAGTAAGAAAAGGGCATAAATTGGTTACGTCTTCATATCACCTTCAAAAGGCTCAGTGTTCTTTTATGTGGCTTGGAGTTCGTTTTTACAATAAGGTTCCCAAGTCGATACGTAAGTTACGTATTGGAACTTTTAAGCGACGCGTTAAAGCACAGCTTATAGTTTAATAGTATTATATAGATGTATATATAATTATGACAAGGACGTCTGGAAATAACAGTACCGAAACAAGTTCCGCGCAAATCAAAACTTACTTTGTAATTTTTATAACGTAAGGCTTACACACTCACACTCCCGCACTAGGATTCCCTGTGTTGCGGGTGGCATGGACATACACAATTATCACATCACAAACACCCATGACCCGAGAACAAACATTTATCTGTCACATAAATATCTGCCCCGGTCGGGAATCGAACCCGGGACCCCACGCTCGACAGGCAGGGTCACTACCGACTGGGCTACGGGGTCGTCAAATGCCATGTGTTGTTATAAAAGAGGTGCTGAAGTGTTCCTTTCGCCGTTTCTTAATGTTAAAACACCTTTTCGAAACGGTAGTAGAACCAAAAAACGTCGTGCATAAGTGTTTATACAAAATACCTAAACGATTTTTAACAAACGTATTGACGCAATCAAGACAGAAAAGGCTCAATCAGTTACTCAAACATTGGCATATTGGAGAACTACCTGCCTGATATTTCTGTGCGATCCGTGATTATATAAAAAATACTGTTTCTTGCTTCACGCGATCTATAATTCACAAACATTTCAATGTCTGTAAAGATTCGAAATCGTCGAACAGCCACGTCCTTATTCGAATATATTTCACCGAATTGTCAGTAAATCCATTTCTGAAGTAATATACAAGTCTAGTGAACTCGTCGACATATCTATTTATATCATGCGTGCCACACATGGACGCCATTTGCCATAGTTAGTTTTCTTGCTGATATCTTAATACATACGGTAACAAAGTATTACATCATCCGACATTTTACATGCCAATATGGTATATTTCACTCACTGAATAATGGAATTAATGGGAAATTCGCCAAGTTCCATAGTAGTAGTTAATAGGCTATTATATGGTCTTATTTTTTTGAATCTTTTTAAATAAGTATTACGACTTTTACGTAATTTTGAGGAGAAACAATTTCTTTTGTAACCTTGTTTCATATTTTGAATGTTTAATGTTGGATATTTTCATCATTTTTCTGTTCATGCCGTTAGATTGTGGAACTATCTAGCATCTGGCAGTATAATTATCCTCTTTTAAAGCCAAGATCAAAGAGTATTATTTATTATTATGATAATAATATTATATAGTCACTTTTCTTTTTTTTCGCATGTCACAAACTGATCTGATATGATATGTATACATATATATGTATACTCGCAAATACATATTTTTATTACATTTATATCTGTATTTTCAGGTTTTTTTCTCGTTTGCGTAATTGCCCACTAAATACATCTCTGACATCTGTTGTCCGTTCCCGGGGTTCCTGGAAGAGATTTTTGAATAAGCAGTACCTTGTGTAGATTTTAATACAATTTTAGGAAATATCACAATCGATATTCTTGATTGATTGTGTCATCATCATCCTCCTGCCCTTATCCCAATTTTATTTGGGGTTGGCGCAGCATGTATTTTTCTTCCATACTTCTCTATCAGCCGTCATCTCACTAGTAACTTCCATTCTAGCCTTATCATCCTTCACACAATCCATCCATCGCTTCTTTGGCCTTCCTCTACCTCTATAGCCATCTACGTTCATACTTAATACCTTCCGTACAACATGCTCTTCATTCCTCCGCATAACATGACCATACCATGATAGCCGGTTTCCGCGTAGCTTTTCGGTTACCGGTGCAACTTTCATACTTCCTCTTATGTACTCATTCCTTACTCTATCCATTCGCGTTATACCACACATCCCTCTTAACATTATTATCTCAGCTGCATGCAGTTGTCTTTCATACATCCCTTTTGTGGCCCAACATTCTGATCCGTACAAGACAGCAGGTCTGACCATGGTCTTGTAGATCTTCCCCTTAAGTTTAAGGGGAATACGGGGGTCGCAAATTGTCCCCGTAACCTGCCGCCATTTCATCCATCCTACATTAATTCTGTGCGTAACTGTCCGATTTATTTCGCCATCACATTGTATAAGTGAACCGAGATACCGAAAGTCGGAGCAAACTGGAAGAAGCGCACTGTCGAGCGCTATGGCTTCAGGACTGGAGAGTCCGCCGAAATCGCAGAACATGAACTCTGTCTTGGTTCTGCTCATTTTCAGGCCTCTCTCAGAATCTCAGGTCCATCTTCTCCAACCAGAACAATGTCGTCAGCAAATAACATGCACCAGGGTGCCTCCTCCTGTATGTCCGACGTCAGAGCATTCATTATCAACAGGAAGAGGTAAGGACTCAAAGCCGACCCTTGGTGCAAGCCTACTGCCACACTGAACTGGTTGGAGTTGCCAGCAGGCGATCGGACATATGTACAAGCATGCCTGTACATTGCACGAATTAACTCCACATACTTCCCAGGCACCCCTTTCTTCATCATGGCCCACCACAATACTTCCCGAGGCACCCTATCATACGCTTTCTCAATATCAATGAACACCATGTGCAGGTTCTTATGAGCACGTCTGTATTTCTCGCACAATTGGCGTAGTGCAAAGGTGGCGTCCATTGTCCCTCGACCTGGCATAAACCCAAACTGATTTTGGGTAATCTCACTCTCTTCTCGCAATCTTTTCTCTATTACCTTTTCCTACACTTTCATACTATGTGACATGAGCTTTATCCCTCTATAGTTGTTACAATCCTGTACATCCCCTTTATTCTTGAAGATGGGCACTAGCGAACTAGTGCACCAATCTTGTGGGATTACTTGTTCATGTAACAGCTTATGGAAGAATAAAGTCAGCCACTTACATCCGTCACCTTTTAAAACCTTCCATGCTTCAACTGGTATATCATCTGGGCCCATGGCCTTTCCATTTTTCATTCCTCCAACAGCTTTCATTACCTCATCCATTCTCTTACCAAGCCCTTATTTACTTGTGCCTCTTGAAGCATACCATTCCAGTCATTCTCTTCATTCATAAGTTTTTCAAAATAAACCTTCCATCATTCTTTTATTTCCTCATCCTTGCACAAAATCTTGCCTGAGCCATCTTTCACACATTTAATGTGAGTTATATCTCTCGATCGTCTTTCTCTCTCTTTCGTAATTCGGTAGAGTTTCTTTTGGCCTCTTGGGCTGTCCAGTGAGTTGTACAACTTCTCTTGTGCCTGAGCCCTGGCAACTGCTACCGCCTTCTTTGCTTTCCTCTTCCATTCTCTGTAAACTTCCTTTTTTTCTTCTTTCAAACTAGCAATCACATTTGCTACGCCCTGCCATTCCTTAAAAGCTATTTTCTTTTCTTTCAGACATTTCTGCACTTGTTCATTCCACCACCATGTACACTACCGGTCAAAAGTTTGAGACCACTATAAAAAAATTAAGAAAACAAATAAAAGTCAACATATTTAAATCATTATGAAATACAGTTTTTATTTCCATGTTATACACAATATTTAAAATTAAAAAATTACGAATACAAAAGATAATACTAAATTACTAAAGAAAATACAAACAAGAGAGTTTACACAGACTTTTCATCAAAATATCCTCCTTTGCATTTTATTATTTGTTTTACCAATCTTGGCATGCGAGCAATTAACTTATTTATTGTCTCTTGCGAGATATTCTTCCAGCTGTCTTCTAAGGCATTCCACATGGCCTGCTGTGAAGAAGGACATTGTTCTCGAACGTTTCGGTCAAGTTCTTCCCACAAAAGCTCTATGGGGTTAAGATCGGGACTTTGGGGTGGCCATGTCATGTTTTCCAACACTTTTTCTGACTGTTTCTCGTCTAAATAGCCCCTACATAATTTTGAACTATGCTTTGGATCATTATCTTGTTGGAAAATAAATCCTTTGCCGATTAACTTTAGTCCGGAGGGAATAGTATTTTTCTCCAAAATTACTTTATACTCCTCCTTTTTCATAATTCCTTTAATTTGGACCAGATTTCCAGTCCCATAGCCTAAGAAACAACTCCAGACCATAACAGATCCGCCACCATGCTTGACAGTCGGGACTACACACTGTGGCATCATCTTTTCTTCGGCGGAACGTCGAACGAAAATTCTTCTTTTTGAACCAAATATTTCAAATTTAGATTCGTCACTCCAAAGTACTTTTTTGAAATCTTCTTCGGTCCAGTCTCGATGGGCTAGGGCCCACTGCAACCGTTTTTTCTTATTCTGCGGTTTTAGAAGAGGTTTTCGAACAGCAACGCGACCATACAACTTGGCATCTCACAATCGTCTTTTCACTGTAGACACTGACACAGGTTTTTCCCGAGATTTGTTGACTTCAACGCGGATTTCTGGGGCTGTTAGGCGTCTGTTTCGCTTGCTGGTTACCACAATAAATTTGTCTTCACTAGAAGTCGTAGCTCTTGGTCTCCCGGAGCGCGGACGATCTTGATTACTGCCAGTTTGTTTGTACCGCACAATAGTGCGATGAACACAAGTCTTTGATAACTTGAGTTGAGATGCAATCTCACGTTCAGATTTGCCTTCATTATGGAGAACAACGATGGCAGATCGCGTTTCGATACTAATTTCGCAAACTTTTCCCATTTTAGAGACGTCTTGACTGTAGGAATCACAAAATCAGACTATCAGCGGATATTCGTAGATAACCATGAAAATATCGGGTTAAAATAAACTTAAAAACATATTTTAAAAATATAGAACAATCGCATTGTAAGATGATATAAAAAAAAACGAAGTGTCAGCTGCGGTAATGAGGTAATAAAATTTTTACAATCGATTATCGGACTAGCTCTTCTTCGGCTCACATTGCAGATTGGAAACAATGCTGGTTTATGGCCCATTCTTTGGCTTATATACAAAAGAATTAGCTTTTAGGCAATCTTTATAAACAATAGAATATGCAGGTGTGCAGATTACTTTTTATCACCAGTATTTTAAGAATATTTACTAATAACAAAAATCTTTTATTAGTGGTCTCAAACTTTTGACCGGTAGTGTATCTCTATCTATCAAACCTTTTCCTTTCGATTCTCCAAACACTTCTTTTGCGACTCTCCTTATATAATTCGCGATTTCATTCCAACATTCATTCACAAATTTTCCTTCCATATCCTTCATTTCTATCATTTTATTCACAACTTGTTCCCTAAACGTGCTACTAAATTCTACATTATCTAACATACGCCATCTAGTCTTGGGAGAAATTTTGGAAAAAAGAATTTTTCGATGAGACATTTACTTGTACCTCCATCACAACAAGCCTGTGTTGGGCAACTAATGCTTCGCCTGGCAGCACTTTGCAGTTTTTGACACAGCATAGACTCCTCCGTTTTACCAGAAAGTAGTCTATCTGTGTCGCGTGGTGGCCACTTTTGTAGGTAATAAGATGGTCATCTCTTTTCTGAAACCACGTGTTTGTAATCGCCAGGTCGAATGCAGATGCAGCTTGCAGTATTGTCTCGCCGTCAAAGTTTCGGTTTCCATACCCCCACCCACCATGTACTCTCTCATATCCATCTTTCTCTCTTCCTACATGTCCATTAAAATCACCCTCCACATAAACTTCTTCACAATCCTGCACATTCATCATCAGACAGTCAAAGTCCTCCCAAAATGTCTCCTTCGCACTCTCTTCACAACCTGACTGTGGTGCATACACGCTAACTACATTTAATATCATACTGTTCACAATCAATTTAATTGCTATTATTCTATCACTTACTCTTTTAACATCCACCACACATTCCTTCAACTGACTATCTAACACTACACCCACACCATTTCTCTTGCCATCACTTCCACAGTCGTAGAATTTATATCCTTCTCCTATCTCTCTAGCTTTTGTACCCTTCCACTTCGTGTCTTGCAAACACGCTATGTTTATCCGTCGCTTTTTTAAAACCTCTGCTAGCTCTCTTCCTCTTCCATTCACCGTACCTACATTCCAACTCGCATATCTCATTCTTACTACTCTCACACTTCGAGCTTGCTTCTTACGTCGCACCCGCCCGTTCTGGTACGACAACCCTTGTCCATTTCCCACAGGAGCCGGGTGCTGTCTCTGCGCGTCGCCTGTGGGGTACGCCCTAATCCTATCACACGTATCATCATCAATTTCTCTATTCATGCTGCTATGGTTTTGGCTTAGATTTTACGGTCGGCCGCCTGCCTGACATCAACCCTCCTTGGGAATGCTATTGTGGTGGTTTACCCGCCACCGCGCGGGTTGCCCAAAGTGGTGGTGACATACACTAGGCTAGTTCCCTTTAGTCGCCTCTTACGACACCCATGGGATAGAGCGGGGAGGTCACATTCTTAATCCGGGACCACACGGAAATTGTGTAAATTAAAATTAATAACGTAATTTCTTGATCACGTAAATTCTTGATTGATTGTGTATTGGCGAGAATATAAATTCTGATATCTAAAGTTAAACTTCATATACCGTACATTGTTTATAAGATACACTTGTAGAGACTCTACGGAAAAAAGAACGATAAACGAAAAGTTAAAATTAGATATGCTATACGTGTCGTGAGGCACAACAATGATATCACCGTCGTAATATATCCAGTGTTTGAGTAGCCGAGATGCAGTCTCAAACAAACGCGGCGCCGGTGTCGGTGCTACATAAGTGTTAATATTGTAAATTACTTTCGGATGGTTCATACGTGCTCGGTTGCCATCGCTCGGTTTACGACCGTCTTTATTATAAACATGCGGCAATGTTATCGGTGAAGTCGAGGTTCTTTTCGCTCATGACTGCTAAATTAGTATATGAAATAGGTTGCATTTCATTAAATTTTTTCCATGTAATATAGCAGAAGGTAGCGATTCTTAATACATCGTTACGAAAAAATCACATTTGCATCATTGAATGAATGATTGTGAAGGTGATTCGCGGTTGGGCTGTTCCAAGAAGGAAAATTTCCTATGCAATACATTATGATCAGCCTCGCTTGCATGTCTTGGCCACTGGGATTCCCTTGACACGTCGCTGCCGTGATGTATTTATTGTCTTATCACTTGATTTAACTTGCCGTTTACTCGTGAAGATTTATCTTACAGCAACAGTAACGTTTACGTAGCTCAGTAAGATTTAAATATGTAATTTATAGCACTCATGTCATTTGCGTTTATCACATCATTTTCAGTTTTTAAATTTTTGGAGTTTTTATTTTACAATAGATTAAAATATGGATGGATAGGTTTTCCTAACTGATTTATGTTGATCGCCGTAAAGATTGGGAACATATTCTAGGGAATACAATACCGAGCTTAGCTTACCGGATCCTGCAATATCGGAGTCCCATAAGTAAAATTCGGGACTAACTCTGATCGTAAATTGAACGAGTATATTTGCCTTCTGTAATGCAAGATAAGTTAAAGTTCAAAGACAACGACATTAAATTCACACTAACATTCGATGAATGGACTTTTACAAGAAAAAAATCCAATAAAAACATAAGTATTCGTCCTTTTTTTTCTGGAACTTAGGGCTGGTGAGCAATGATGGAAATTTTCCTGCACAAGGCATGATTCTAAAACATTCTGAAAGATCTTGAATATCATGATTTTAAAAGTTAACTGCCAAAATAAGGTTCGTCTTTAGATAATGATGTTGCATGTGTAGTAGCATTGACGGTGAAAAAGTTATTAGGTATAAAAGTTGGTCGTCTTACAAGTCCGATCAAACATCAGTCAGAAACGTTGTTTTTGAAAAATACAATGGATAACTTTAATTGTTAAAATTTAATTAGTAAAGACTCGAATTTCTTCATAATTAATTTGCGAAGTGTTGCTAATCATGCAAAGTCCAGCAAATACCTAGATCGCACGGGAATAAGAATGTCCAGTCCTGAAATTATCAGAATTACAAAATTTTCTTAGAGAATTGTAATCCAATGTTCACCGTTATAACATATAACAGATTTTAGCGTGTGTTAGGCCTATTTAAAATTTTGTAACGTCATTAATAATGGTATAATTAAACATGTTGCAAGTAAGCACGTTTATATTAGTGAGTTAATGTTGCATAAAATTACAATAGGATGATAAAATGTGAATAACGTCCATGACTTGACGAGCCATAAAGTGAGACACATTATAGTCGAGTTGTTACGACGCCATACGATTTGTTAGATGAAGATTGTCTAATGGATATAATTTAAGAACGATTTAGTCTAATCCAGCTAATTTTGCGAGCATCTGGCGTGCGTAGTGAGTCGAGCGAATGGCCGGTGCCTGGTGCCTTGCATAAACATCCGCCGTTTACTCTACCGATAAGGCGTTAGATTGTCGCTAGGTCTGCGCGCGTTCGCTTATCTCCGTCCGACGCTCTCTACGTACTGATTCATTGCGTGCGAGATCACCGGCTGCTTCATCGACTGGTTCCTCAGTATTGCCTTTCAATATGTTAATTAGTGGCAACGTTTTAACTGCACTGATGCCTCTGCTTTGATATATACGACTTGATCTTGTATCGTTAATCTTAAGATAATTAGGCAAGCTAGTTGCATAAGAACATTTTTTATATAGTCCTGACATTTGCTTCAGTCGGCGCCATGAAATGGCTCGCGTGTAATGATTTAAGTCTCTAGAAGAAGCCATACTTCTATGTGGATTTTTCTTTAGATATATTCTATCGTTCCTGACTGTTTTAGTTGTCTGTGATTATAAATAAATTGTTCAGATTACATGTGATCGGAATCTAATAATAATTTATTGTTATGTAAATTAAAGATTTGGAATCGAATACATTTATTTACTTACCGATAAACACATGCGGGCTCAAATTATGCAGCTGATTATAGGGGTAATGAAGGCTCGTTGTCGACCTCGAGACTACATTCAGCGATTGAATGTAACGTCGGAGTACATTGTTGTCGGCATCCACCAGATAACATCGTTGTCTGTCGAGATACTAATGTTAATAAATTTACTGTTCGTTAATTCATCTGCAGTATCATTATTTGTGGTGGTTACGATTATTAGTTGAGCTTTTGCTAAATGGGATGGAAATATATTCATCTTAATCATTCATCGCTGGAATTTATGTTTCGACATAAATTTCCCACGCTTGAAACTCCCTACGTTTATCCCATTTGGAAGACCTCTTATGTTTATGCTATGCTGTAGCTAAAGGTGGCTCGTACCATCGGCGGTTATATAATATATTCCTAATACATGCAATACAAAAAACAATGAAACCCTCTTTGGGTGTTTGGTATAAAATCAATTATATGATTTTAACGTTTTGTTTAAGGCATAAGTACAAAAAATGGTACAAACACGTAAACTTTTTAGATCAACTTAATTAAATACTGCAGTTTTTAAAAGAGCCGTAATATAATCACTGTTACTTTTAAGTCTACGAATTCAGTGGGGGAATTGTGAATACTGCAAAATGTTTGTCGTGCACTCACTCGTTCTACTCGCTGACATAAATGTCGAACGAGACTAATACCATATTAGTTCATTCAGTACTTATGCTTTGTGAGCGTCAACTCCTATGCAGTTTAAACCATGTATATGTCATGCCATCGTTACGTTCATTTGAGTGTTCGCACCAGTTCCCTAGTACTACCGATGTCGCTATCTTATATTGCTGTTTGGTAATTTGCTTGAGCGTAGTATTTCTAGTCACAAATATAATGTAATAATTTATGCACCGTGTTCTAAATGTAATCCTAATAAGGTGTGATTATATTACTTCCTTAATTTCTTTTTTATATCCTGGCCGACAACGCATCAGTGATACTATTGGTTTTGGTGATGTCCATGGGCGATGGTGACCACTTACCATCAGGTGGCTCGTCTGCTCGTTTGTCGGTTATTAACATAAAAAAAATTAGGATAATACATTTCAAATAGGTTTTTTTTAAATTCCAGTTATTAATAAAATATTACTATACAGTTCGAGGACCTCCTCTATTTGTCGATGGTTTTTAGGTTTGGTTTTATATATATATATAAGCATGCATGCGTGCAAATGTTATTCAGTCATCCATCCATCCATCCATCAGCCTTTGGAGGCCCACTGCTGGACATAGGCCTCCCCTAACTTGCGCCACTCTGTTATTCAGTAAAGCAGTTTAAATTGAAGCTTGTGTGTTTGTATATAATCATGGTTTTTTGTAAATCCTATAATTGAAACTCCACGGAGACATTTAGATTTGAAAGTCGATTTTTCAGTTCCATCGCTATTTATATATTTATGTAATTCCGTATTACATCGCTGAAATAAATTCATCCGTAAAAATAAAAATCTGGGAAACTGGAATGTTATTGTGGCGTACTTAATTTAAGTATAGGGGAAAGAAAGGGCTGAACGTTTCGGTAAATCGAATTTCATAGAATTGGATGACTAAAAAGTGTTTTTGATAATGTACGTACGATCCAAATCTTTAATAATTTCGTATTTCCCAATCACACTACTCACACCAATATCATAGCCTTAAGATAAAGCACGATATTTAAATCATTAATCTTTAAGTTTCGCAGTGGTTCCGCTGTATTCTGGACTGCTTGTATAGTAGTGTTAAAATAAAATCAACACATAACGTTGTGATAATGTTGAGATTTCACAGAATTTCATCGTTAACTGCTCTATCGTTAACCAATTACTCTCGTGTTTGTAATAAATATACTGCAAATGTTATTAAATATTTGAAGTTAAGACTTGAAACAGCACACCAAATTTGCTCCTTGAAAGCTTCCCGTGAAGTAAAATGAAAGAACATATCATGTACGGATAAAATTGGAAGGTAAAAGTTACCGGTTTCAATGTTGTATTCAATTCGAACTTGGGCTTCTAGTTTAGTGTACTACTAAACCGACGGGCATGAGATGAGTAAATAACGATGACACAATCACCTCCGGAAGATCACATCCGCTCGGCGTCGGCTCGACGGAATCGTGTAAATTTAGCTGAAACAAATCAACGTGCACTTCTCTTTGTTTTTGCCTTGTTTTCACTTTCTATTTATAAACACTCGATTGGTTGGCTTTTATTTCTTTTGCCCAGGAAACGATCTGTACGTATGGTGTATTTGTAGCGCGTGCTATTTTAATTTTCACTGAGAATTATTGTGCCGCGGGTATAATATATGCTAGTGTTCGTTTAGTAGTCAAAATTCCCCCGTAACCATTAAATAAAGGTCTCTAAGGCCTGCCAATAGTTATCGAACACAAGTGAATATTAAAAACAACCAGCTTCATATTGAAGGTGTATTTCTTGGTTTCATCTCCAGTTTTTTTACCCATAACGGTGCCATTTGTTCTTCAAATTTAAGTGGGATCAAACGGAAAGTATACTCTCTTAAACATCAAAAGGAATTTTGCAAGTCGGTTAATAAATGACAGAGTTTGAGGTAACAAACATTTAAAAAAATACAAACGAATTGGGAACTTTCTCCTTTCTTCAAGTCGGATAAAAACAAAAACAAAATATAACATCTGTGGACAAATAAAAGAGAAAATAGTGCCGAGCTGCTTGTTTATATATAGATGTATATTTTTAAAGTATTAGTTCTGTGTATAGTATTCAAACTATTCACTGTTTTCAAGTTTCGATACTAAATAAATATCGTTCCTCCATTAGTAGTAAAGAAAATATTAAATAGACCAGTAAAGGGAATACCTACCTCGTTGTTTAACCAGATTTTATAGAGGTACCAGTGTTTGAAATGGGCACCATGCAGCTTTGTGTCACTTCAGGACGAGTTTCGACACCGCGCACATACATTTACGGTTGTTATTCGTGTCCTTGTAATTTGCGACATTCATAACGACACGAGTCGGCTTCGTACCGCGTTAAGGTCTCATTAGGTCCTTTGCTCTTAAATTGTATGTTAATTATGGTAACTACAACAATTATTTATTGTAATGTATAGTGACACGGTTACTTACACTATATATAAAACGTTGCAAAATGTTGGACCATTTATATTTATAATTATCATACCTTATGATTTTCGATTCCGACGAACGTGGGTCGCTTTTGAACAATCTTAAATTAAAATCATCTTTTTATTAGTTGTAAAATACTACAACAACTGTAATGTTATATTTTTTGTTACAGAAAAATTAATGCTAGTTTTTCTTAAAAAAAATTCAACATTGCTGAACATTTAATTACCTACGTTCTTAGTTGAAAGGTTCGTTGGTACTGTGGTTGAATGTTTGATAAATATTGACAATGAATAAAATTCATGTGCTACAAGCTAAATATTACGTAAGAATACCATCTTATTATGTAAATATCAAAAAGTAATTATAATATTAAACATTTAAAAAACAGTAAAATGTTTTTTTTTCTAGTAATTCATTCGGAGTAGTACTTAACATCGTACTTCAAATACATATATTTTAAAATGCTATTTTAGGAAATGTATAGTCTTTGAAATATAAGTGCCTGACCATTGCAATGAAACGATTAAAAAATCATTGTGATATCATGCGACTAATTATATCACATTGTATTACATTTATCGCACATGCCAAAAGTGTAAATAGCATTGTTAATATAGAATGACGGCTTTTTGTTGTTGATTTCTGAACTGAACTGAACACTATGATAAAATTCCAGATGAACGTCCGCGTGACGACGATGGACGCGGAGCTGGAGTTCGCGATCCAGCAGACGACCACGGGCAAGCAGCTGTTCGATCAAGTCGTCAAAACCATCGGGCTGCGCGAGGTCTGGTTCTTCGGCCTTCAGTACACCGACTCTAAAGGCGACCTCACCTGGATTAAACTGTACAAGAAGGTTGGTGGGGACACGTTATTTTTTATCGTTTATAAATCTGGGGGAATTGTTGATTATGAATATTTTCAATTTTATCACTCGTTTTTAAATTCCTCATTGTTTAATAATTTACTTCTTTAGCCTAAGCTTAGGAGCTGAGTGAATTTAATTTTTTTGTCGTTTATTAGTGTTGCAGAATTTTATTAATTAATTAATTGTTTGTAAGCGTTGCTCCGAGTGCATTAATAGCATTTCCTGAAAAGTAATAAAAAATCTTTAAGTCTTTTTTTCCTACATAAAATTCTTAGCCTACGTCATAGAAATTTGCGTTATTTAGCAAAAGCTTACCGTTTAACGTTTCTATGAAACACAATGTAAAGTAATAGTAATTTTATCTTGTAACGCTAATGTAACGAGATCTAGCAATAGATGTTTAATCAATTCTCTCCAGTGTAGAGTGTACTAGTCTCTCGTGGGCGTCTATTATTACACCGTGTGAATAACAAGTTTCTCTACCGACGTTCCTCTTTATTTTTACTGTTATATCAGTATTTTAACTATTTGTTATTTTAGATCCTTCAGTCAGTACTGGTTTATTCTACGTCAATTTATCATCACAAGGCAATCCGACGCGATTTCCACGATATTGCACGGATGACCCATCGAATTCAAGTTCGTTGACGCGCCAATTTGTTTTGTCGTCTATGCGTGCTCTGCTTAATGAATTATATGCTCCTTTACGGTTTCGTTGCCAAATGTATTCGTAACTCTCATGTGATTCACGGTTATTATTATTGCATCGATAAATGCGTTCGCGCAAATCAACTTTTCTGAAGTGCTCCGTATTACGTACAGGTTTATGCTAACAGCTGCGCTTCGCAGCTTTTCGTGTTCAATACGTTAACATGTTCGAAATTATAATAATCAACGACTATCATATCATAGATTATGTAATCTATTCAATCTATATTTTAATGCTTCCTTGTATGCGCTTTACTATTTGAATACCTACATATAAGAGTAAGGGATTTTTTGAAATTAAATCTGCCACTTTATTTCAAACATTCTAATTATAAAAGAGAACATTTAGTAAGATCATCATGGGCACCAAAACAACGATGAGTGATTAAACCAATCACAACGTTCTTTCTGGGAGGTTGATTTTACAAATTTAAATTCTTTTTAGTTCAAGTTGCGACTTGTCTTCTTCGGTTTAATTACTATGTTTATTTAAAATTGCGTATTTTTATTTCAAATATGGAGGTCTTGCGATTTCCACCAATACCACAATCGTAATTCAAGTCGACACACGTCTCTGTCATGTTGTTTACGCCGGCGCGTTCCGTGAAATTATTTTCCTCGAGCTCTTATCCTTCCTCGTTGACATTGACCCGATAAAACAATGTCAGCGTGTACGAAGTAAGAACGAATAACCTTTCCGAATGTTGACATTGTTAAGTTTAAGTACGTTATCAGCGAGGACAGGTGTTTTAAACTTCAACCACCGACGTGTGGGTTCTAATAAATAATTAATTATTAGCATTACATTGATTGATTTGCTTAATTAGACGTTTTAGAATGAATTGAGAATTAAAGTATCGCTATCATAAACTTGGAGACATTAGAAATTATATTGATTTATAAGTGAATTCTGATGCGAATAGTTTTTTATGAAAAACATCATCTCCATTGTTTAAATTCAAAATCAAAAGCCTATTCGGTGTACGAGTATAACATGAGTGATACTAAAGTTTTCACTGGTTTAGCTTTAGATATTTCAGTATTCCCATCAGTGAGACCAGCGTTGCGTGCAGTGTAGGATTTCCGATCCTGTTCTTGGTCATCAGTTACGGTATTTCTATTAATGAAAAAGACCCGATGACCGGTGGTCAATTAGTCTGTGAATTGAAGTAATTGCTTGCACTGTTAATATTGTTTTGTTTTCATATTTTAAATAAGCTAATACATTTAAGGTTTCAAACATCTGAGAGATATATACGAGACTCGAATAAAAATTTTCTGCATCGGTTTTCCACTATATGAATTGGATTGACAAGATATTTATTTTATTGCACAGCCGGAGAATAGCAATCAAAACTATTTTTAGTACCCTCATAACGTCCTATCCGTACCAAGTTTTATTTTCTGTTCTGCTTTAACAATCTATCTCCCGGGATGAAAAGTTTCCTATTTAATATTCTTACCAAATATAAGTTATAAATATGTCAAGTCATTTAAATGTGTTAATGAAAGGGCTGAAAGACAGCTAATTGGTACCTACATACATTAAAATTAACTAAAAAATATTTAATGTATAGTTCTATGCCCGTTACAGTTTTGGTAAAGATTGAAGAGCTTCGATAAAGATTATTTTTGAAATACAATTTTAATACATACAACGGAAAATAAATAACGGATAAATCGATGAAGAATTATTTAATGTTGATCTATGACAATAGACTCAGAAATATAAAGGCACACCAAACATTAATTTCCCTTTAAGTTCGTCGCGCTCGGTCAGGGGAAAGTTTATCAAATAATGAAACTCGATGAACGTTTGCATTTGGGCACGTGGAGACGCTTTCACGCGATCGAGTGTGTTTGAAAACAGACTACAACACATGCGACATTGGAAAACTAACCGCTACATGCAGTGCGCATGCTCCTGCACGCCGTCGTCACTCGCCGCCACGTTCCGTTGACACCTTTGATGTAATGATCATTCAAAGAAACGCCGTCTATCGTCGAGAACATCTAATGAATCCAATATGATGTTCACGGACGAATAAGCACCAACTACGGTATGGTCGATAGTGAAACAGTGTAATTACAGAATATTTTTCTCTCACAAGCATACGCGTACACCAGAGTGATCTGGTGAGTTTGTCTTATGGGATTGCAATTAATGACACACATTAATTGCAATCCCGAAAACAAGCATGATGTCACGAGATATTAAAAGCGGTGAGGCCCTGCCGCAGACTCCAGCCGAAACTCGGCTGCGGCAGGCAGGTCGCTACGACGTTCTGCAGTAACGTACTGATTCAATTTTATGCGTGGTATTTTTTTTTACTTCACAACCAATAAAATATTGTATTTGCAACACGAAATTTCCTCACAGTATATCAATGACTTCATTGTGCTTTAGGATGCCATTGACACGGCACGCTCCTCCATTTATCAACGGAAGTGTTTAACGAGTCCGCTGTTTATAATCCGTCGTGTCTAATCCGATTACTAAGCTACTGAATTAAACGTTTTGTTTAATTGATAATGTTAATTAAAACCATGATGTAGTCTTAGTTGAGATCGCAAACAAATATTCATTCTACTGCAAACAACATCTAGAGTGCGAGGTGGCCGCCGCCGCGGGTCGTGAGGTCCGTAATCGATAGGTAGCAGTGCAGTCGTACTTAAAATTAATAATATATTTGAATTGGGCTGCAAATCTGTATATAATTTTTTTTTTTGAATTTTAATGTACATACACTTTACCATCGATAACGAGGCCTTAACATATATTAACCACTGAACAAGTTTAAATGGGTTTTAAGCATATTTGGAAGTTATGGAGTTCAAATTGAACTTTTAAGCGTCGCATTAAAACACAACTAATAGGCAAAGGATATTATAGTATAGATAAGTACATTAATGGCAAGGATGCCTGGAAAAATTAGTCGAAACCAGTTCCGCACAGGTTTAAACTTTTGTAATTACCATATGTTGTTTAAAAGATGTGCTGACGAGTTTCTTTCACCGTTTCCTCTCCTCATTGTTAAAGCACCTTTTCGAAACGGTGGTAGAAGCAAAAAAAGAGGTTCATAAGTGTATTTACTGAATACCTATATGATTAAATTATTTTGAATTTGAATTTGAAAATATACGATATTTTTCACTCCGGGAAATGGTCGGATCTCCAGATACTTTCACGAGGCGAACTGAGGGCGGGTCACTAGTTATGTATAATTACTTTGCGTGTGTCCTTCAATATAACACAAAGTTATTTGAAACAAGTTGTATTACTCTATCGAACAACTCGACGTACTGCGGCTATCCATCCTTACGTAATGATGTATCGCCTGTACGGACGGCGCGGTTTGCGTCTTCATTCATTATGCGCACTGCTAAGGACTGGAATAACTTGCCCGCGTCGGTGTTCCCGGCTACTTACGATGTGGGAGTCTTCGAGAGGAGAGCGAATAGGCTATTATAAGTTAGTGCGTTCAACATCTTAGACTTCATCACCAGTTACCGTTCACATCAGGAGGGGTTGATTTTAAGCATTAACTTATTTTATTTAAACAAAAAACAGTAGAATTACTCACTCCAGACGAACCGTATCGACCGGTTGATATTTTTTTATATCCACATATAATAATATCTAATAATATTTTATTATCGTAAAGCAGAGTAAGAAGTTAACTGTTTAGGTACCAAGGACAGCTGTTAGTGTGCGAGTTAGGCTGTTTGGTGCTAATTGATGTTTCACGCTCGGAACCACCTCCGTCAGTGTTAACCAAGTCTGAACTGCGTCCGTCCCGTGAGTCACCTAGCTAAATTCTGAAATGGGATTTTTATCAATGTTCGGTAAACTGTGATTTAAATAGAATCGCCGGCGTCGTCGATAGTTATTAGTTATCGCGACTGTTTGGAACGACGTTCACTGCACCAAAACTCGTTTGAGTTGTAGCTAGAGTTGGTAGGTACGTAGTATATGTATAATATAGGTTGGAATGTTTTCCGCTTAATACAAATCCTTTCGATGCCGCCGTGATGGTGATGACTGATCAGTGAGTCAGTATAATAGAGGTTGTTACATCAGTATATTAATTTTAGGTACAATAATAAAATAACGGACCTAAGTCTATACTTTAAATGGTGTTAAAAGTTATAAAGGAAAAATGTTTTGTAGTAGTAGTTATATTTTTTTTTTGTTAATTATTGTGTTAAGTTGTCAGTCTGTCCATTTCTCTATCCAGCTGTCTCTCTCTCTTACGGCACCGCATGAAGACTAACTACGCAGAATGCGATGATACTTTGTTCCTGATTTCTGGTTACTTTCAGCCGCGGAAATGGGTCTGTCAATAGTCAATAAGAGTAACTAACAACAGTTTCGGATGCAGGTAAAATTTAAACATAAATATTACTTCTATCAAAGCCATGCGGCTCATATCACTAGTAAATAAATAACAATAGTTTTGAAATCGACACAAGTAATCATCAGTTACAAAACCGTTGTCGACGACCTAAGTAATGCTTCGACGTTCTCCCGGACCGGTCCGGTGCAATCGTATCGGAAGTGGTTTATGTATATCGGTATTGGCATGCCAGTGTCGTTGTGTCGATACTGTACATTACAGTATGTGTGGATGTAATGTGCGCATGAGTCACGATCGGAAGTGTCGCCTCGGGCGCACACGCCTTAGGCACTAGGTTTAATCGTCCATTTAATGAAGAGAATCTTGCTCTTATCCTAATATTTGATACTTGGCACACGGTTACAGCGCTTTGATAAACTAACATTCCGCTCTTAGCAAACCACTTACGTTTAGCAAAGCATGCTTTAAATTTTAATACGAGTAGGTAGAGTCGTGACTCATTTTGAATGTCGCGGACGGCGGTGATAACGCATTGGTACGCAAATTGGTTCGTGGATTAATTACTGTGTGGGTTTATCCGTGTGTGACTTTATGAAGAATAAATTTACAGGAATCTTGAATTGATTATCACGCTACGGGACTGTCAGGCTTTATAGTTTCTCGAGATATTCTCTTTACAAATAATATTTGTATAATAGATGACTTTAAATACAACAATACAACTAACAATAACTTTTAACTCTTTCGAGGGGACTGGGACGGAACAGCAAAACGTTAATGATAACGTAAGAGCATGCGGTATGTGTTTTATTACGGTATATGGTTTCCGCTTTGTACAACTGGTCAAAACCGTCCCGAACGTTCGCGGTATCGATTTTCTATTAAGGTTGCATTAGAAAGTGTCCTTGCTCGAGTAGCGATATTTTATCACTGTTTTCCTTCACCTATATGTCTATCTATCTATCTATCTGTCTGTCTGCAATTTGGTGCCCTGGAATCGTGGTGGTTTCGGAAACCCGTTTCATGATGTGATAGTGGCATATGTACGTATAGTTCTATTTGATAAATATTCAATATGTTTATTCGGTAAGATATTGACAGCCCTAAGAACATTCTCCTTAATTTCTTTACAAAACATATTTTGGTTTCCAATCGAAATGACGCGGTAACCCAAGTTCAATCGTCGTCAACGCCACATGTGTGATCTCTTTGGTTTTATTCGGATAATTTTGTGTTTATATTATATATGTCCATGTGTATAGAAGATTTTGTTAATGCGTTGCCTAAAGAATCCGCTTCAATCCGTCCAATCCATAAGTGTATGCAAACTAGGCAGTAGTGACAACGCGGTCATAAAGCGATGTAAGGTAGTGTAATGATGGAGCTACATAATTTATTACGTGTACACGAGTGCCAGGGTGCCAGTGCATGACACACGACACTGCTTATGGCTCTCCGATCTGTTACGTGTCGTGCAGCCGCATGCGCACCTTGCTACTCCGACACGCCGTCTCACGACCGACGGGATGGATACGGAGAACGGACGATGCTGTTTTTATTATATTAAATAAAAGATTAAAAAATAATATGTAAATATGAATATTTCCGCAATATGTCGTGAATGGCATGGATAGACGTGAGTGTAGATCAGGGATGTTATGAAGCTCTGTAACAGTATCCGAAACAATCGGATAATCTGAAATAATTTCATATCCTTAACAGGAACTTAAACCGGTAAAATATTATTCATAATATTCGTATTCCAAAGGTACCCGGTGCCGTGATAGCGACGCCGGGGGATTTTTACCGCACTA
>PDGT01000009.1:1127215-1152835 GCA_003671415.1 Megathymus violae | reverse complement strand
GGCCGTCCTCAGCGCTGTGATAGGACTCCGGGATCTCCAACGGAACACAACCGGAGCCCTGTGATTGCGTGCCTCGCCGGGCTCTGCTCGGGGTGACGAACTAGACCCCTTGCTTCCTGGTGTTACGCCGGTATGCGGCCACGCATACGGACATCCTTCCCGGGGTCGTTGGCTGGACGGTTCGGGCTCCCACCCTAGCCGCCCACGACCCCGGAAGCCCCCTTTTAGTCGCCTCTTATGACAGGCAGGGGATACCGTAGCCCTATTCTGGTCCCGGGCTACAGGGACAGCCATAATATCCTAGTGTACAGACAACCGAGTTTAAGACCTAAGTTTTTTTTTCTCATAACTCACATGTGTCCTGTCGGAAGGTAGGAGGATAAGACGCTCGACATGTTAACATGCTATGTAGCAGATTGTAAACTGTTTATTAGTTATCTATTTTACCTAATATTATATTGGTTTATAATGAAAAGTTGTCTCAAAACACTAGAAACTTTTATTTTGTTTGCAACTTGTAGGTACTGTGTCCTTACAGCCGCGTGTAGGCACGGCAACAAGAGGTAATTGAATACATTAGGTACACCGACTTGTTGACGGCTCGTTGTTTGCTTTAAGCGCTCGCTGCTCCACTTCTACTCTAGTTAGTGCAGTCGTTCTGTAATTGAGTTAACGACTAATTAGTAATTCGACATGTGTTATCTGAACGGTTTCTACGCCTCCCATGTGTTGAGATATGGAATGAGATTATATGATAGGCCGCGTATTTTATTATTATAGACAGTGAAGAAAGAGTAATTTGAAAATTCGTCACCTATCAAGGTAGCATGAATTGGAATCCAGCCTCTAACGTTTGACTGTTGCATGCATGTTATAAAATTTAACGCAAGAAAAATAATTTTCGTATGCTGCGCTATATGAAATGTCTCAACTCAGTTCCTGAAGGCGTGTGAACTGTGCCCCAATGGTGGACAAAGGTGTTATCTTTTTCATTGAGAGACAGCCCATCGGTTTAACAATTATGTTGAGTTGAATACGGTGAAAATAATCGTGTCGTAGGCGTCCCGTCTCGGTGTAAAAAATTGTCACACGGTGTATCGCAATTACGTAATCGCCCCCCGAGCACGGCCTCGCCGACGTACGCGGTATCGTAATCGTGGCAAATGCCACTCTGCGACACTCCAATCGACGTGCTCATCACTTGACTAAACTTAGTTCTATAGTAATGCCGTTATTCATACCAGACATCGCTTTGAGGAAATACTCGTAGAATCCATATGAGGAAGAACTTTTACGAAATCCCTGGGGTTTCGATCAAAGTGGCTGAGCTGTAAGACTAATTGTATCATTTAATATACGCAATTGAATCTTTCAGGTCGTTTAGCGAAACATCTGTTCAACTCGTTAACTTATTTATCACAAATGCCGAGCGATTGACTCCATTCGAAATATGTAGCTGTGACTAAACCGCGTGACGTGTTCATGAATAATATCAAATTAATGAGAATTGCCAATTAAGTTGCTTTATCAGATACTCGACTTACCGGTGGTACGACCTACCAGTACCTAATTGTGTTGTTTATAAAATTATTACGTTGAGTGTGCAATCCAATAGCGTCCCACTAAATAACAAGGATATATATCACTAAGGACACCCGAGGCGTATTCCATCACACTATCTAATGCGTATAATTTAACGAGTGCTGTCTAAACGATACGAAACGATCGACTAGTTGCTTGCTAAATTTTGCTATAAGGTGGACCCTCTTCTGATGGGCCCGCAATTGGTTACTTGAGTCCGTCACTTATCGACGCAAAGACATACGACTATTAGAGATTATATTACTATAATCAGGAGTTCCAAATACGTACCTGTAGACACTCAAAAAAGACTCTCAAAACTTTACCTTTTTGTAAATTGGCTGAAATTGTTGTCCAGTTTGGTTGGTTTGGTTTTAGGTATTCTGTGCGTTAAGTCGTCGAATAACATGCACATGCTAGTAACATTACTAACCCGTCGTTCGTTTCACCGTTGTCACATGTTTTGGACGCAGTTCAAGGACACCAAAGCCGATTTTCCCAGACGATGGGTATTCTCATCTGGCGAGCATATCGTTCGTGTCACTAGCCACTTTGATGATTACGTCAACTAGGTATTCGCCGTTGTTAATATCCGCTGTGCAGACACGAGACTTAACTTTAATTTAAATGATTTTTTCTTCACATTTAGGGCAATTGGAGTTGCGTCTTGGTGCTATATGTAACTGAAGATACACGACATACCCTCCGTCAGATTTTCCACGAGCCTTTAAGGTTGCTTTATAATAACAAAAAATTAAACATAATGTTTAACATACTCTTCACGCTGCTTAAGTAAGACACGCTGATAATATTTCACCCTTAATTGTATTCTCCAATAAATTTTGAACCACGCCTTATATGCTGACATGGTTCATAATTTTACCATCGCCAAAACCTGTAGGGTCATCACTGAGCTGTGTAATATATTCTTATAGTTGTGATTAAATGGATTTCAATAGAAACATTTTGTATAACCACCAGTCCCTGTCGTCTATTGGATCTCGGTGGCAGATTTAAAAAACAATGTTTTTTTGGATATATAGATCGTTTGCCCAAAACTTGTCAACCGTGACAATACATAATATTAAAGAGCGTGGGCGTAGCTAGATTTTTTCTTGCTTAAATTACTTTTTATGCGTATTCATGAAATCATCCTATGCCATAAATTTCTGAACTAATTTATTGATGTATCGCGTGACAAAACTTATTTTATTTCTTATCCATTGTCCTCGAATTCATCCAGCGTCTTTAAGAATTTTGTCACTCGCGTTTTCATTAGCCATGACACGCACCGCCAAGCTTGGACCAGTTAAATTTTCTGGTCGCACTAACATACAGCCGTCATAATTGTTTTCTAATTTTAATAATCCTTTGACGGATATCATAATGTTTATTCACGTTCGTCCGTCTGACCGATGAGATCACGCCCGCATCTAGTGTATCTCCGCAATTCCACGTGCATTGTTATTTTCGGTTTGTATGCAAATCAGAATTTACATACTGGTCTCAATCCCAAATGCCGAGTTATAAACGAAACGGATCGTATTGAGATGGTTTCTTTATTTGTATGACGTTGTTGTGTTTAACTTTAGAAATTTCAATAGAGGCACCAAAAAATAACATCATCGAGAGTACCATGGGCATTTCAAATGCATACGATTATTTCATTTGATTCGATTCAATTTGATCTTCAAATATGATGAGTTGAAATATAGAGTTTTATCATGTTGAAAACTGAATTATTGTCGTGTATTAATTTATATGTCGTGTCGTGTAATTAACAGTTTCTGAACGTCGACATTCACAGCATCTGGAGGCGCGCGCATTGCCTATCCTGTGTTTATTCACATTTCACTTTCTAATAAAATTATATGTCGGCGTCTCGGCGGCGCGGCATACAAGGTGTAAACTCGTGTTATCGTGATATTAAATTATTTTTGTTCGTCTAGATTACTGTTTGCATGAAGACGTCGATTAAGCATTAATAATTGAAGCTTTTACCCCGAGCGTACGATTTAACTTAGTGAGTAGCTTCGCTCTGCGATATTGTTCGGGGCGTCGCGTCTGTGAAAATAGTAAACGTACTTATGGGAGAAATTGCCTACTTCCTCGTCTATTGGCGGTCATTAACAACCTTAATAGATTGCCTCGTTGTATCATGTATGGCGTTACTACGATTTAATGTATTACCGTCTTGTAATTGAAATTCGTGTTTATTTTCTGATCAATATGTAAAAGTTAGGTATTGTGTCCGTACATTTTTTTCTTACAAACACTTCTTATCGCACTCATTGTAATCTACGTACATTGACATCTCCTAACTATTTGCGATGTTTTCAAGTGTACGTTTTTGTTGATCCTCTGTTATGTGGAGACGTAGTCGTCTATAACAAAATTATGCCTATGTACCTCGATTATATATTTTTTATTTTCTCTAGTTACCCTTAAATTTAAAAGACATTCTATTCAAGTAGTTTTCGTCCCAACTCGCAGCTTGCGTTGATTATGTTCGCGAATGGAGACCGCCGTTGCGGCAGCCGGCACGCGATCTCGTTCCGTCTAGCGAGGAATGTTGCTTTTTGCTGTCGTCGATACTGTCATTATCTTGGCTTAGTAATACACCACTATGTGCTGCCATCTATGGGGAATATACTTCGAGCTATAAGGGTGTCTGAAAAGAAATACTTTGGATCGTCATCTTCATTCATTCATTCAGACTTTATCTTGGTTATCATTTACTGCAACAACAACCGCCAATGAAGATCTGAGGTCGGGTTTCTTGGGTTGCAGAGCGATTACTAACGAGTTGTCTTGCATACGCTGGTAACCCTGAAGCGTAATAGTGAACTACTCCTGTTTCGTTTCCCGGCCAGAGTAGATAAATGTAGCGGCGACTCCCATCTCAGGGAGTGTTCGTCGGTGATGCCCTAATTATTTGATTTGTTATGATCATACGACACAGCGATTCTTAACTCAAGGATTTTAGTGAGAGTGTGAGCGTCGATATCGGGCGGGTGACGATGCGTCGCGTCTCGTAGCCGCCGTCGGCACGTTATCATCGGAGATAGCAGCCGGTTCCAGTGGCTATTAACCGCTCTGAAAGGTGCCGGGCGGACGGCATTTGTCAATGGCCTTAGATAGCACCTGCGACCTGCGCAAATATGTATGGCACGACAATTGACCGTGGAATGTTTTGATTTCTTTCGGTCGCAATGAAAGCATAAAAAATGTAGAGCCGAGAAACACTGTTCATTCCTTCATTTCCATGGTAGCTGTATACTATCAGGTGAAACGTGCGATACCTTCATCTAAATATTAACAAAAAAATTAAGTCATAATTACAATCTTCAAAGACATATGCCAGGACAGGAGGCGGTTAGACCGTTAGTTCACCACTACATGCCACAAATGTTTGGTTCCTTCTAGAGTTTTTGTTACATTCTCCTAATTTAAAAAGCAGTTGGATGTTGTCTTGTCATGTAAGTCATTGTCTTCTATTTAAATCGTCAGTATTAAGTTATATCTTTAAAGTGTATAGAAATCACTCACTTTGATAGCGTAATCTCCTTATTCCCTAGGGTGTTGACTCCTAATTTGTTGGTATATTTGTCTCTCTACTAACTCCCACTGTTCTGAATATTATATTAATACCCATAAATCTGGTTATACTGTGATGTCAGAATTGTTCTGACTTCCTCGACTAATGAGGTTATGATTATTTTTCAAATGTTACGGAGATGTACTGACACTGTTGTTTACTGACTTACAAGGTTTATTAAATTACGATAAACTAAAACGATGCACCTATTCGTTCCAGAATAAACGTTAAATGATTACGCGTGCCTGTTTGTATTTCCTAGTAGCTGTTTAAATAACAAATTCGTTATGTTATGGAAGAATATTTCCTGTATTATACATTGATGAACTGGACAATTTGTTGATTTAGGTTTTAAGTGTAGTTTTTATGCGCATCTAACATCTTTGCTGGTTTGGCTTCAGCAAATCGGCACATACGGTTTGCGGGCAGCCATGCGCGACGTTGCGCCCGCGTGACCCCGTTCCCACGCCGAGCTCATCAAGTCGACACCAGGTGGCGTGTTCTGACGGTCACCAACCACAATACATGCCCGCATAGGTCATTCGTTTGGGAACAAGTGTTCAAGTCCGAGGTGGAGATAGCATTTTATCTAGTTCGAAAGTCAGTTCTGGAATTGTCAATTTTGGACATTACAATTTATTTGTTTTAACGATAAAGTAAACATATTTTGACAATCTCCAGGCGGTGGTACCAAAGTATACCTGTACGAGTCTACCATAATCCTTATCATTTTTATATAGTATAACATTAGAACGTCACGCTTCAAGTGTTGTTATGCAAAGCTGTCAAAGTTTCTGGAGCGCAGTGCACTCGAGCTGTGAACCGTTCAAAACGTCTAGAACACAACAATACAACAGCTTCTGAAGTGTCAGTATTATGCAGCAACGATAATCGTACTCTCTTATTATCCTTTCACTCACCTGCACAGCAGTGGGTCAGTGCGTGAAATTGACGCAGCCACAGCAGATATGCCGTAACATGCGCGCGATCCAGGCGAGAGCCGCAGACGGCGGTGAAAGTGCCGTGACGAGCGCGGGCGACCTTGCCTGCCATGCATAACAACACCTCCGTCGGTTGTCCTACGCAGCGCCAACGCTAAATACTCCTTCCGTCATGTTTTGCTTTGAAGCTGTCAGTTGGTGCCTGGTTTGACCTCGAGAGTCGTCGAGCTTAGCTCGCGTTACATGACGCAGCAGATTTGTCTATCGATACAGCGATTCATGGCCAAATTTAGATGTATATTATTTTGCTTTGTTTTCCTTAAAAACTGGAATCAATGGTAATCGGTTTTTTTGTTGGTAAAACTACATCTTTCGAATGAGGTCGATGTCTATTGGACGTATTTGAGCTAACATTTTAGTGATTCGTCATATTCGTTGTTCGTTGTGTTATGAAACCGAGTTTTATTGCCCCGAATGAAGCTCGTATATCTTCCACTGAATAGAATCTAATTAACTAAAGATGTAATTGAAAAATATGTCCGTAGAGAACCCTTGCTTATGACCCACCGTGACTAGACGTCTGATATATTGAAAATGTAATGAAGTTAATTGTTAGTAACAGTTAAGGGTCGAGCAATGCGGCGCTGAGTTTGTACGCCGACTGGGCTAAAACGAACGAGATGGCGGGACTGTCGCCTCGGTCGCGCGCCATCGCAACTGGCCGCGATCCGGTGCCCGTGCGAACGTATCGAGGGTGAGGAGAAATGTCTCAAACTGCTGCCGAGTTTCACTTCCAATCCGAACCGATCGAATCACGTACGCATCGAAATTTATGTACGTCTTCTGGAGATATAAGATGTCCGAGATGAAATACTCTCCCCCCATGCATAGGATATCAAAGCACTTTAGCGTTTTTGAAAAAACGCAGGCATTCCAGGAATGTTCGCACAAGAACAGCTGATTGTGCACCGATCGCGGTCGCGGGGTCGTTGACCGTACTTTCGCCGCTCCCACGGCTCGGTGCTGCCGCGTTGCTCAATCACATCGCGCCGCTAAAACTTCATCAAACGACGTTCCACCTCACTAGACATTTTGCCATTTATACTTTAGGAGAGCAGAGATCTTAGCGCTCCCGATGTTTCACCTTCAATTCAACAAACCATCTGATCAAATATTCTCGCATGTAATTTTTAATACAAATTCTTGTTGAACGTATCTTGAACAAAATCGTCGGAAATATCTTATAAATCATGTCAGAAATGTTGTTTTTTACACTTTAATGAGAATATTCTTTACCATTAATTGTATGTATCGTTACGTATAATTGTTTAATCTGAGCCAAAATTACCTTTGCTATTTTCAATATTTCGGATAAGAAATGATCAGAAAACTTTGTCATTTAATACAAGCCGGATACAATAATGGACAAGACTTCGAAGTTTGTGACGACGACGGTGAAGAAGCTGATGACGCCGGAGGATGAGGACCCGGAGGAGGCGGCGTACGATAGAGAGGACGACCTGGTAAAGTTGTTGGAGGAGCCACGGTACTGCTATAATTTACCACTCAGATACGACCAACAGAAAAATATAAAGAAAATATTAAATATTATCAGTGTCAAATACGTAGTTGAAACTTTTCTGGATCAGAAACTGGATGGTTTAAATGAACTTTTTAATCACATTGCCATGGGTTATTTATTATAATGTAGTGCTAGAACTGGCGGTAGTAAGTAGAATGTTGCTTGTCGATTATATCATTTCTTTTGACTGGGCTCAGTAAACTTTGATAATCAATCATGTAACAAAACAAATAAACGAAGTTGAAGATGGAATAGGATTTCCATGAAAAAATATATTAGTATACTGTTCAAATCCACTTTAAAGTTTATCAGGATAGGGCCATCGATATCCTATGAACTTCATCGTCTTAAACAGAAAATAGCACTCGAAAATGTTTACTTCAAAATGCATGATTCTATTCTACAAACACATGTTTTTATGATCCACATTGAGTGGTCTCACTCTGCATTTTTTCGTTCATTGTAATATTATGATCCTGATAAACAATAGGTACTGAAAGAAATCTGCTGTTGTCCATGTGAATGTGCGATGATTCCATGGGACGCGGCAAACAGCAGACGCTGACGCCTGTTGAGCTGCGACGGCAAACGACATTACTTTGCAGTATTAATTAAAATAAGGGATGAAACTTTATAAAATAATCCGGCAATTTTGAGGCAACGTCTATGATGTCTTATAATTCAATTACCAATTACAGAAATAATAAAAAAATTACAGTAACTCTATATAAAATATGTAAAAAAACTTGCAGAGTTTAATTATTAATAATTGGCCATGGAAGACACAACCGTAAGATAGTAACGCCACTACACGACTGCAGCACCTGCCGCCTGCCGCCTGCCGCTACCTTCAGAGCTTACACGACGGCCACTGACGTCCGACTGCAAACGTGTGCCACTTGCCGTGTCCCGTGGAAACGCGCCTCATACATACAGCCTTGGCCAAAAGTATTAGGCACCCCCAATAAAGTTACTGCACATCTGTGCTTGGTGAACAACGAGTAATATTCTTTTTTTAAAGGATTACCGGTATAATGACACGCTATTTAAAACAAATGGGCCGCATATTTGGTGGTCATAAAACATCTGGTGCATCAATAATAAAATATTCGTTTTTTGTTGGTCGTTTATTTGTAATATTCGGTCAGTCTGCATTTGGAAATCATAGTGTAAAGATCGTACATTTGTGGTTTCGTGATTAAATTGAAAAAATACTGAACTAAAAATGCCAAAACAATACGAAATTAGTTTCGAAAATCGTGTGAGAATCCAGGTTTTACACGAGCAAGGAAAGTCGCAAAAAGAAATTGCGAACTTAGTAAAATGTTCGCGATGCGCAGTACAATCCGCTATCAAACGGTTTGCGGAGACCGGCACTCACGCAAATAAACCAAAAACCGGCAGAAAACGAGTTACTACAAGCCGTGAGGACAGGAAACTTATCCGTGAGTCTTTGAAAGACAGAAAAAAAACTTCTTCGGAGCTAGCTGCGTCTTTAACTGAAGAGTCCGGAAAGCCGATCAGCGCTCGAACGGCTAGAAGGCGGCTAGTAGAAGCAGGCTTAAAGGGCTGCAAAGCCAGGAAGAAGCCGTGGCTTTCAGAAGCGAACAAAAAAAAACGGCTTGATTGGGCTCTGAGACACCAACATTTGACAGAGACGGATTGGTTTAACGTTCTCTGGTCTGACGAATCCAACTTCGAGGTTAGTTTTATTAATTATTTTATTACACAATTACAATGATAAATTTTGTAGTACTCTTCAAATTAAAATGGTATAAACTTTTTTAATGTGTGCTATTTTTTTGTACTTTACAGGTATTTGGAACGCCAGGTGTGACGTTTGTGAGGCGACGGAAAGGCGAAGAATATCACCCAGATTGTGTAGTGCCGACCATAAAACACGGCGGAGGCAGCATTATGATTTGGGGCTGCATGGCTGCGGATGGTGTCGGCGAAATGTTCATATGCGAAGGTCGTATGAATAGTGAAAAGTACATTAATGTACTAGAAACAGCATTAGTGCCTTCAATTTCAAGAATTTTTGGCGACACAAATTCAAATGGCGTTTTATTCCAGCAAGATAATGCGCCTTGCCATAAGTCAGCGACCACGATGCGTTGGTTTGCGGATAACAGTATTGACTTGTTGGATTGGCCTGCCCAGTCTCCGGATTTGAATCCAATAGAGCATTTATGGGGTGTTTTAAAACGCAAAATCAAAGAGCACAGCATAACATCCAAAGCTACATTAAAAAACGCGTTGGTACAAGAATGGGATGCAATATCCCCAGACGTGTGCCTTAAACTTGTACGCAGCATGCCTCAGAGAGTTGCTGCTGTAATAAAAGCCAAGGGTGGTCCAACAAAATATTAGTTTTTTTAATATTTATTAAGGAAATAAAATTATGAAACAACCAAAACTAGTTTTATTTTTTTTATACCCGAAATATGCACCAAGTTGTAGGGTGCCTAATACTTTTGGCCAAGGCTATACATGCATTTATATACACTATACGGATCTCTCGGATTCTCAAGAAATTGAAGGCGACTAACATTTTTCTCGTTATTTTTTTTTCAATAAATGTTTCAAACATTTGAAAAGTATCTGGAAATGAAATTTGTATCTGACATTAGACGATATTACTAGCCAGAGTTTGTTTTTGAATTCAATTAACAATAAATGACGTAATAAAATATTTACTCGTCAACAATTAAAATACAGCGCGCTATCGTAATTACCCCGACGCACTAACCGACCGTTATAAATGTATACAAAAATATATCGTAGTTAATTACCGTCGGTGGTACAATTAACGTCGGTGATAATATTATTTTTATGTGTATTAAACTTGTATTCGGGTCACTTGATTATCTTCAGGTCGCACAATGCCCTCCGAACGACTCGAGCAACACGTGCAACACAAGGTAAAAAGCGAAACATATCAACAATTTGCATATCATAAAAAAAATAAAAGTGTCAGTAGTTGGTAATGTTAGCTTTACTTTAATGTAAAATTTACTTTATTAAATTAAATTAAGCGATGGCGTAGTTTGAGAAGCGATGGCGTAGTTTGACGTTCGAAAAGTGTTTGTAAAAACCAACTTCGAATAAAATATTATTTCATTTCATTTCATTTAAACTGTGACCCTTTAACGGACGTTTTCTCTGGACTAAAATTTGGAACATTATAGGCACTTAACTTATGTTATGGCACAAGGCTCATTTTCTGGGGATACTTTTACATTAGACCATTTTGCAATAGTGAAAATTATCATTTTATGTGTACCGATATGGAATTTATTTGTTGTGTGTATCCAACAACATTTCATTCGGCACATGATTCATCAGATGGTACATGATCTTGTTTTTAATCTATATTATATACACATGCAATGTCCTCAGTCCTCACGCGGTTAAACTATTATTTTAATTACGAAGGTTATCGCAAGTTATTACAATCAACATTACATTTACTCTATTTCACCTCTAGTGCGCGGATTCATTTTAAAAAAATATTTTCATGTTAATTCTTTGCAAATTCTTCTGCAGCGGCCAATTTGAGTGTTCGAGTGTTAATTCAGGATTACAGTGATTAATTTAGATGTAGACCAAAGTGGATCGCTTCAAAAAAACTGTTTACGCCAATCTTCTGTGGATGTTCTGCCCAATTTAAACTCGATTGTTCTAACGTGTAAGTGCAGAATCTGGGGGAGTAAAGGCCCACGATGCTTTACATTTTCATGTTATCGCACCGACCGTTCGTGTTCGTATTAATATAGTTTTCAAGGTTGACGTTACATTTTTATGATTTTACCTATAACCAAAGAAGGTACAAACAAGCTATAACTTTTAAAATGTTTACGATCACTAGAAGTATTCGATTATTATTATATAATTTGCATTCATCTCTACAAGTATGTTATGTTATCTTATCGTTGGATCTGGCTGGCGGCGCTACGAGTACATTTATTACGATAACAGAACACTAATACATAATATATTCGATTACAACAATCACATTTACACTGAATAATAAATTATGCTATTCTATTATCATCCATATCCTATATTTTCCTATTCGTTTCCTATTTCTATTCACTTACCTATTATTTCTCTGGTACAGATAATATACGAACGGTTCTTCAAACTAGTTTTCTTTTCGATACGTTTTCTAAAATATCTTATTGTATACTGCATACTTTCTTGGTCATTCCATTCATTCGAACGTTACTACTAATATATTTCAAGGACATGCAAAATGTTATTGTACAATTAGTAATACATAGCAATATCAATGATACATTATAAGTCTAGATCGGTATAACCATAAATATTTCTTGAACGTTTCGTGTGTAGCGGGAGGTAACGCGACGAGTTGCTTTGATCACTCGTGCAATATTGGCATTAGAATGACTCGACTCCGACATTGTCAGTTGAGTGTAATGAACTTAAATTGTTGCTGCACCAAGGTCTCGGCATAGTTTAATACGATAATTTTGTTTGAGGCTGAATACAGACTGTTCAAATTCAGTATATCTATTTATTTTACTGCCTTTCGACATAACTTATTATTCAGTAGGTACGCATGGTTCTATGTAATTGAACGATCAAATTGATTGTTTACTTGATTGACTGTGGTCTTTAATTCAAATTAAAAATAAAGTGCGTATATGAATACGTATGTGGTTCGCATTATTTTCGAAACATAAAACCGTCTACCTACTGATTACATATCTATGGGTTATGAAGAAATTCTGAAAATAATAAGTTAAATTTTTCATTGACATCTTGACGTCAATTATAGAATGATCAACAGATATGGACAGTACAATGACCACCTCGCCTGCGAAAGGACAGATCCAACAGGCGGTCGTATGACGAATCTGTGGCCGAAACTACTTTCTGTAACGAGTACAAAGCCAGACGACAATATTAACATCCACTCGTTATATTTCAAATGGAATAAAATCAAATGCTTTTACTCATTTACTCACTGCCTCTAATGCTCACTGAATACGAAGATCCACTAGCGCCCCCAATGTGCTTGAAAAATGTACCCACTAACCCATACTGTCCGTGACTGATACGGCAGTAATCAAGCCACAGTAACTTGGAACACCTCAAACGATGAGGACTGGAAACGTTCTTGTTCGTCGGCTAACAGGAGGAAAGATATGGACTAATGACCGGCTAACTACCGAGACAGTCCAATTGTACCGGTCCGTCAGTGCGTGCCATCCATGTAAGAAGAGTGGGGACTCGTAACGATCGATGGTTGGAACACAAGGCTAGCCAACAACATGTAGGTGGGGTTCACTTCTTTATGTCTAAAGCAAGTAACTCGACATTGTAGTTAGTGTGTCATTTTGATAGCATATTTTATAGGTACCAGCCTAATTTTGAAAACGTTACATTTCTATGCTAAATTCCGTCATCGTATTGAACTGGCTAGATAAATTAGTGTTTATTAATCGAATGATGTTTATAACATATTACGTAATAAATGTATTCAGTATTTCGATGCTCTCAGCTTCAATGTTTAATTAATTTCATTCAATATTTTTGTACAGTAATGCAGATGAATGTATTTGTATTGTATTGGTACTGTCTAGACGCTAGGTATGAATGCAGTATGTGTTATGGTTAAATATAATGTTGCCGGATGGTGGCGATGTATTATAATTAATTGTTGCCTTTTTAACGCTTTCCCTGGATCATCGGGCACGCCACGAAGTCAGGGTCGCTACCTTTCTCCAGATGGGTAAGATACCGTGTGCACTTTATTTGTATATAACCGGTTTAACTAGTAACTTGCATTTCCTGGCAGTAACTTAACGAACGTTGCCAAAAGCTGCAAAATTCACATGTCACATAAAAATATTTGTACCGGTTGGTGTTATTCGTGTAACAATATCGAGTGTTTCATCATCAGCAAACCTTTAGTGTAATTAATGTAAGGCGGGTCGTAAATTTCAATAAACATATACGATGACTCAAGCATTTATGTTACACACATGTGTTTAATAAAAACTATTATACTCATCGGATACACCGTGTAGAGGTGAATGACGTCATCCGAAACTAGCTAGTTCAAAATCGTGCGACTTCTGTAATCCATCGTTCAAAATGTGATCGGCCTATTTTATTTTAAACGTTGACTTCATATGGGAAACTGATTTTCAGTTTTAATGTATGAAGCTATTAGTTCTCTCGCGAACTGTAAACGTAATGGCTAAAGATTGCACGAGACTCGATAAATATTATCACGCGACGTGGGCACAGACCATGTCCGTCCACAATCTAATGTTAGGGCAAAGAGCGGATGATGCGTCTTTTGAGATATGAATGGCAGCTACCGAGAATAATTAAGTTGTAGGTGAATTAAAATACATGCAATTGAGACTACTGTATATGTATATGAAATACAGTTGGTCTTACGACGATCTACAATTCATAGTAGAAATGTATTATTAAAAACATAACCAAGAGTTTGTGCGTAGCGGACGTGGGCGTTACTAGATTATAAGCGTACGAGCTCGTAATACGAGATGCGAGTGTCGCAGTGGTTGAATCTACTGGGAAAACGCACTGAAACTGTCAAAAAATTTAGGCTTCTTCCCACATTTTAAGTAATATTTGGCCATCATGGTAGCTCTGACGGTACCACAGTAGGTAATGAACTCTCGGTCGCATTGCAGGTGATGCAACAAGACGTGAAGAAGGAGAACCCGCTGCAGTTCAAGTTCCGCGCCAAGTTCTATCCAGAGGACGTGGCGGATGAGATCATCCAGGAGATCACTCTCAAACTCTTCTACCTGCAGGTACGTCTCCACAATCCACAATCGATGCGAACGATATTATCGTCTGTAAGCGCAAGCCAATCCGGACAGATAGTAGTATATTATTGTTCTGAGAACTGACAAGGAGACACTAATTCTTGTTACTAGCTCCAACTTATGCTGTTATTTAAGCAATGGAACTGGAACCTTATCACCTCTTACTATATTCATTAATAATTTCCGCTCCTTCAGTTAATTCAACTTCTTTTTTGCATACAACCCTGTTTGCAATTACCTACAGATATTTATGAAAACTCTGTTCTACAAGATTTTCTAAAAACTCGATCGGTCCTTTCCTCTTCAGGAGGCTAGACCAGTTACACGCAGTAGACAGCTACCTAGTTGTAGTCACGGCTTGCAGTGTACATTTAATATCATGCATGCCGGTTGCCATTAGAACTCACATGATCATCACTTCGTTCGCAGGTGAAGAACGCGATTCTCTCGGACGAGATCTACTGTCCCCCGGAGACGTCGGTGCTGCTGGCGTCGTACGCGGTGCAGGCGCGCCACGGAGACCACAACCCCGCCGTGCACGGACCCGGCTTCCTCGCCAACGACCGCCTGCTGCCGCAGCGCGTCACCGACCAGCACAAGGTGAGATTGCCTTCCTGTAAGAAAAGGATAGTAATAGAAACGTTAATGGTGACTTTCTATACGCAATAACTAATAATTGTGTTTTTATTCACGTAGACAAACTATGTCATACATACTAAGTTCACTATAGGGAAAAGCGACACCTTGTGAACACAGTGGCAAATCTTTCTTTACGTGACCACCGGCAACCACTTAAATGGGCAATGCCACATGACCTAGTTGCGTGTGTTAACCCCCTAGTGCCTTGGGTATGAAACCCCACGTAGATTTATGTGTACGAGTATCGACTCACATTTACGTTTAAGACAAACTTAGTTGCGTGTATTTGTTACATTCCGGTTTTTTAAATCTTTTATCATTTCTATATGAAAGTTATAGCACAGTTCACTCTTAATGATGACTAAATCTTTAAAGACAAAACTGTTTGGACTTAAATTAAATATATAGTCATAAGTAGTAATTCGTTCTTTCTGTAACCCCGAGTAGGAAACAAAAACCCTTAGGAGTTTTTGTCCGCTTCTTCTGGAACCACTCACGGCAGGGATTTGTTGAAGCGATGGCGTAGTTGAACGTCCGAAGAATGTTTGTAAAAACTAACGTCCAATAAATTTTATTTCACTTCAATATCCGCTTCGTCCACCAGATGTCGCGCGAGGAGTGGGAGCAGAGCATCACCAACTGGTGGCAGGAGCACCGCGGGATGCTCCGCGAAGACGCTATGATGGAGTACCTGAAGATCGCGCAAGACCTCGAGATGTACGGCGTCAACTACTTCGAAATCCGCAACAAAAAGAACACGGAGCTGTGGCTGGGTGTCGACGCGCTCGGTGTCAACATCTACGAGAAGGATGACAAGTGAGTCGTTGCTGACCCCGGTGCGGTACATGATCACACTACACCACGCGAGAGACGCCCGACCATCGGACGCCCTTCATCCATCCTGGATCCATCGCTCCAGATTGCTTAACGGGCCTGTGCTGGCACGAGTGGCACAAAATTTGTACTATAAGTGTATAAGTGTGAAGCAGGGCTGCAGATAAAATTGTAAAATATATGTGTTACGGTCAGAAGGATATTAAGACTGATAACCCTTATAAACACATCTCAGTCAATTTCAATTATATCCGAGTTTTGTTACCTTGGTCGACTACACTCTTGTCAATAATGCAATCAACCCGCAGGTTGACCCCCAAGATCGGGTTCCCGTGGTCGGAGATCCGCAACATCTCGTTCAACGACCGCAAGTTCATCATCAAGCCGATCGACAAAAAGGCGCCGGACTTCGTGTTCTTCGCGCCGCGCGTGCGCGTCAACAAGCGCATCCTGGCGCTGTGCATGGGCAACCACGAGCTGTACATGCGCCGGCGCAAGCCCGACACCATCGACGTGCAGCAGATGAAGGCGCAGGCGCGCGAGGAGAAGCTCGCCAAGCAGGCGCAGAGGTAGGCACCACCGCCGCACAACGCACGCTGCATTCACCACCCGCTACAATTATTTATATCGACTGCAGACGCACGTACTAAATTTTTATTAAAGATGTGATTTATCAAGTATTATTATAGACCTAAAATCGTAGATATTCAGAAGTCCATTAATCTGCACTAGGCGATGACTAGAGCGAGGGCAGCCGAGAATTTGTACATCAAAGTTAGTACACGTTAGATAAGAATTGAGGAGGAAGTCATAAAACTATTACAGGCAACATAAATCTGGCTTACTTGTTTATAATAACTGTAGGTATACCAACAAAAGGCACGAGACACAAAACAGTAGCGCGCACAGTATCCAAGGGCTGCCAGCTAGCATTCATGTTTTTATAAAAATGTTTGTAAAATAGAAAAATCGTGGGTACGCGTTGCAGATAAAATGTTTAATTCCCGTGTTCATATATTGTAGGGTTCATTAAAGTGGCCAGTAGAGTATAATATCGAGTTATTAAACCGTTTCAATAGGGCAGAAGGTGTAGGCATATTGGGTACATGATGTGTAAATGTATCGTTTGCGACGGTTGCAGGGAGAAGCTGCAGCTGGAGATTGCGGCACGCGAGCGCGCCGAGAAGAAGCAACAGGAGTATGAGGACCGGCTGCGGCATATGCAGGAGGAGATGGAACGCTCGCAGGTGAGTGCGGGTGTAACGGCACGGAGGGGGTGTAATATCTCACAAACCATCTCCATCACATGCTATGTAGACACGGTGACATTACTTTTAAGTATCTTCGTAATCATCGCCACAGCCCATTACTGCATCGGTGTATAAGGAACGTCGAGTTTGGTTTGGTTGTAGATGTACCTGATGATTTATAGCGCAGGTGACAAAAATGATATTTATTTTTGTTATTACAAATGCTTTTCTGTACAATTTCAGCCACATAAATTTTCTGAAGTTATTTATATATTACAAGATAAAATTAACTGACTATGTTTAGTAATAAACCATAGCGAAATCTATGTATTTGTAGATTTCCTGCACTCTCCATGTGAGAACTCTATAAATAGAGATAGGTCATAGATGTCTCGATATGAATGCAAACACTATACAGTTTAAATATGTTGGATGGATGTATGGATGTTCTTGTGCAGGCGAACCTGCTGGAGGCGCAAGACATGATCCGGCGGCTAGAGGAGCAGTTACAGCAGCTGCAGGCCGCCAAAGAGGAGCTGGAGCAGCGCCAGAACGAGCTGCAGGCTATGATGCAGCGCCTCGAGGAGACCAAGGTATACCGTCCACACTCCGTGAAATAGCTGGCAAATGAGAACATGGGCTATAAATTCGGGAATTATATCAGAGACGATGTCCATACGTTACCAGCACAGCAGGAAGTGAAGGGCGAATTACTAGCTCTCCAACTTTGTAAGTCTGAAAAACTGATTTTTACAAGTGCGGGTGCGTGTACATACTATCTCTGAGTAAGACCACCGCTTTATTAGTTAGCGATACACTAGTGACATGTTAAAATATTGCCAAGTGACTGGAGTGTGCCAACTAGTGTACTAGTTACAAATCTAGTGACCATCTAAAGAGGAGCTAGGTATCGTAGACTCATTTTTGATGGACAAATTGCTGTAAACCAGATAATGTTTATATATTATTGTCTAGAATAAATTCTCTCTAAACGTTCTCAGACTAATAGGGCACTTTTTATTTATTTGCAGAACATGGAGGCGGCGGAGCGCGCCAAACTGGAGGAGGAGATCTTGGCCAAGCAGGAGGAAGTCTCCCGCATCCAGCAGGAGGTGGAGCTGAAGGACGGTGAGACGCGTCGCCTGCAGGAGGAGGTGGAGCAGGCGCGCCGCAAACAGGTAAGTCGCACACGAGATACATTTAGCTGCGATCCATGCATTGGGGTCAAATATCATAGGTATAGTTGCTTGCCGCATGTAAATTGTAACATCTTTATAATTCACCATATTTATTTTTGACGTTTTATCCAGAAAACAAAAATTAGATAGCCATTGAGAGAAAACTGAAATCTATATTTAATCTCGTGGTACCATCCAGATAGTTTAGTAAGCTTGGTGAATGACAATGTGTATTCAACTCTTATTAGTTACCTGTTGTAATATACTACAACAAAAACATCGGTACCGATTCCAGGACGAGGCAGCGGCGCTGCTCGCTGCGGCGACCACCCCCCAGCACCATCACCTGGCGGAGCGCGAGGAGAGCGGCGAGGGTGACGGCGGTGAGGGAGGCGAAGGCGGAGAGGGCGAGGGCTCGGACGGCGCCAGCGACTCGGGCGGTGGCGAGCTGCAGCGCGGGCCCGACGACCTCGTAGATCCGCTGGCCGACCGCCGCACGCTCGCCGAGCGCAGCGAGCGGCTTCACAACCAGCTCAAGGTACGTATCGGACACCCTGGTGGGTTCTACCTATCACCTAGTGTCCCATGTACCTTGTATCGTACTGGTTACGTGTGTAACGTAGTGTTACGTGTTGTAGACAGCTAACAAACTGTTTCATATAGTGGATTAATGGAGATAACTAGACAGTACAATCACTTGGAGTGAATCACTTTTCCAGATCACATAACAAACCTTTGGAGTAGGGCTTTGAACTCTTAAAACCTCCACTGTAAAATGATACACACCACTTTATTCTTATATGGGTCATACAGACGGCAATAGCTGGTTTGTGATGTTCTGGCTTGGGTGCGTGTGAAACGTTGAGATACCGTCGAGTCAATGACAGTTTCTTTGTTGACTGAGCAATAACCCACAACGACTGGTATAACGTAAAAAAGGGAACCACTGTCACATAATTTCAACAATAATCTAAAGAAATCAAATATGAATTTAGGATGGGGAAATCCCATTAATCTAGGTGATCATTTTCGAGGAAGATCTTTGCGTCGATTGTTTTAAGTTCGGAACTTTTAATACACGCACACACTTGTAAAAACCACTTAGGCAGGCTGCATCTCTTATCGCTCAGTTGAGAGTCGCCACAAGATCACAGTTTGAGTTCGGTTCCAAGTCGGGTATGTGGACTACATTTGACACTAGATGTTCATTATGTAAGACCTAATTGCACAGCCACACTTTCTCCTACAGGCGTTGAAGCAAGACCTGGCCCAGTCTCGCGACGAGACCAAGGAGACCGCCATGGACAAGATCCACCGCGAGAACGTCCGCCAGGGGCGCGACAAGTACAAGACGCTGCGCGAGATCCGCAAGGGGAACACCAAGCGCCGCGTCGACCAGTTCGAGAACATGTAAAGCGCGCGTGTCGCGGCCGCCCGCCGCCCGCCCGACCGAGCGACCGCGTCGACGGCCGTCGGCCAACTTCCAACTTATTACGTCGCCTCCCCAACATTCCTTCGTACGAGGATCATACTATGGAGTGTAATTTAATAGAGACCATAGTATAGATGCATGTTAATATTCCCTTTCATTCGTACACGAAAGAAATTGACTTACGCATCGTGCTTGCTTACAAGTAAAACGAACAAAATATTTTCGAGCAACTACCGTCATTTCTGCTTTTTATTCTCTAAAAATGTCAAACACAATGGATTTTTTTTTGTTTAAAATTTTAGTTTAGTATCATTGGACAATAATTAAAATTAGTCGGCCATAATGTTTTCTACGCACGGCAAGTACAGTATCCACAACGAGCTGTAAAGCTATCGGAAGACTTGAAACATTAAATCGTAGCGGATGTTATTGTTTCTTTAAGTACCGTCAACAACGACCAAACTATGAGGAGAATCGTGATACAAATACGTCAATACGTGTCACATTCTGAACCTACTCTGTACGCATTGAATCGGTACTGTATGTAAAAAGTATCGGATCGGTTCGGCTTTGTGGAGCGACGTCTCTGTTGCGCGAGCTAGTTACGAATGAACCTACGAGAAATTGTAACCATTTACTTTGTTACATAAAATATTATTTTACCTATGAAAATTATTTTAGTACATTATATTATTTTAATTTTGTTTCAACAATTCTATGGTAGTTACTTATCAAATGTCAATCAGATAGAACGATATGGAGATGGAGGCGACAGTATACAAAAGCGAAGGAAAAGTACGATGACACGCGACTTCGTCGTGTGGCGGCCTCGGACGGGTACTGTATGTAAGGGCGCTGCTCTAGTGAATAGCGCTTGGCTGGGGTCGTTCGGATATGTCCGAGGGTATGTTCCGTCCTGAAGGATAACATTCAGTCTATGCCGATTTGATAAGTCTGGTATACAATTATAAATAAATCAGATGGGAGTGTTGCTATTTTTTAACACTTATGTCCGTCACAAAACGATCGCACCTCACTCGGCGGTCATAAATCCTCATCGAGTAATATTGAGTAAAATCGACTTTCAAACGTATTCATGAGAGCAGCGCAGTAACGTCTGTCGATATGACACGGAACACGGATTTAAGTATCCGCTGGAGCTGTAGGACCTTCCAATTCTTGATTATATCTAAGTGTATCCGTTTTGAATAAGAAGTATGTAACGTTATATACATTTTTGAAACGTATTTTCAATATGGCTATTGAATGTCTATTTACATGTAACTCGTAATAATGTAATCTTGTGGAATTCTTTAATAGAAATGTGTAGTTTAAATGCACAAAGCATATCTATTGTTGCGAGTCGAGCGACTGACCGACGTCCGCTTGGAGGTTGACAGTGTGCCTGCAGATAACTACGATACCGACTTACAACATACTAATTTATCTATCGAGTACTTTACGTACATTATATTTGATCAAGTGATATGTCGAAACGTTAAGACTCGGTGATATTGTCAACCTTCAAGTCGCCATTGAGGAACACCGGCGGCCCCTAAAGTCGGCGACGGCCTTCATGTGTCATTGAAGACTATGTAAGCTAAGAGTAATTATACGATGGTAGTTTTTATGGGTAAAGGTTAAAACCGCGATTGCGGCAGTGTGGGTGAAGCGAACAGTCGGTGACGAGCCTGTGGACGGCCGCGCGGCGCCCCGGTGCGCCGGGGCGCCGTTTGGTGTCCACCGTCCACCGCGCCGTTGACGGGGCGAAGTCGGAGGGTGCTTGCGAGTGTCGAGAGCGAGTCCGTCGGGACTGCAAGTGTAAATATTGATTATTACTTTATAGTAATTTTATTTTAGAGTATAATGTGCTATAATAACCGAATATGTATACATCGTAGTGGAGGATGCACGCCGCGCGACCGGCGAGGGTCGATCGTCGAGGCGCACATGATTGTTTTTATTATTATAATTATTTATAAGCTATTTTGGATTTTATTCGGTAACTATGTTATATTCGTGGGAGTGTCCTGTGAGTCATAATCAGAAGCTGTGTGCTCGTTTGATTGATTACTGTTTTAATTCGTGTTAGGTTCGTTCGTCGTAGTCGGCCCGTTGTCGTGTGCGTCGGTACGTGCGCGTGGGAGCGCATTACAAATGAGTGTTAAACACCAGTATTTTTTGGCATGTTTAAATGGGGCCGGGGCGACGCGGCCCTTATTTATTTTTGTATTCGTTCATATGTTAGGTGTATGCGAGTGTTGGACCGGCCATTCTGAAACTACTTACGAACCTTCCTGAACAAAATTCTAAATAGCTACTAAAATATTTAATTGTATGCTTAAAGGATGTGTATAATGTTAATTTTTAAGTGAGTAAAAGGCATTCCATAAGTTACAATGCGGTGGCGTTTACTTTGTTTCTTGTGAGAAAATTGAGAAAAAGTGAAAAATAGTTGCAATAATTAGTACGTGTTTTGTGTAAACATAAGTGCCATCCGTCGCATGTCCCGAAGCCCACAGAGTATTGAACGTTTTATCTTGTCATTAATTTCTAAAATTATACAATACCATGTTGCCTTTCAATCTAGGATGAAATTTTTTCCAATAAAATGTTTAAGTAAATTTGAGTAGAGTTTCATTTGTGACTACAGAATCCTTAACTATGACGAAATCGTTGTGAATCGATCAATGAAACTATAAATATTGAATATATTACTTATTATAATTAATATGTTTTCATATCATAGTTACATTTAAAATAAATATCTAAATCTCGAAAAATTCAATATTTCACAACATTACAAGTTCAGAAGACTAGAGAAATACATAAATCATTTGGGATTTACATAAATCATTACAAAATACAATGTAACATAATTCTACAATGTAACAATATTTAAATATACTAACATTGCACAAAAGATTGTGATTTGAAAATAAGCTATGTAATTCTGTTTCTTGATGCTTGACTCCATTCGTATTTAAATCCTTGCTCGTAATGAAAAGAAAACGAAAGTGAAAGAAATATAATCTTGTCAAAATAGTGTTACTGTTGACCGGACGACGGTGGAGCAGCATTTACAAATTGAACGAATGTGTGTGTGTGTATCAGCAGAACATTGGGTTCTGTAGGATTATCAGTCTTCTGTAAATGATGAATATTCCAACTATTCTTTTCAAAGCATTTAATTGAATCATTTCATGAAGTATAATAGGTCTGGCGCTTTCCCATATTTCAACACCCCATTTACTAAATACAATAACCGTAATTGAGGCTACTAAAAATGTAAAATCTCGTGTATTATAAATAATGAGTTTTCATAAATGTGAGTATTTTTTTTATACAGAGGAATAATATTTTGTACCATGTTAGTCTTCACTAATCCAGCTGATGCCGCCGCTTGGTTAAGTTCTTGCAATAAGGAAATGACATGAGTCTGCTGGGTATTATTATTAAAAAGAAGCCGGAGCATGAGTGGGTTGCACGCCAGAATATTAATGTCGACTTGTTCAGATGACAACAGCATTTAGTCTGGCTTTTACTACTCTCAACTGTACCTGAGGACCAGTGTGGCACTGCATTGTCGGCTGGTGGCAGATCATATTTCTAATTTCAGATCGAACTCATTCAGCGTTATAACGGCTTGGATAAGCAACTTTTGGATTATTAATAAAAAGACAGTTTAGTACACGAATCTGCTAATATGTTTCTCTATTCTACTGCTTATGAAGTTGCTGTCGCCATTATTTCTCAATGTTAAAGCACCTTATGGAATCGGTAGTAGAAGCAAAAAATTAAGTGCATAAGTGTATTTATTTGTATTTACATAATACCCAAATTAATAAATATTTTGAATTTGAATATATGCCATAGTGCATTTGGCTATGGCATGGCTGTACAGGCTTTGGGGCTTGTAGGTTATGTTCCCATACTTCAAGTTGATTTTTGAGCTTTTCACTTGTAAACCGTGGCGGATTATACACGTATGGCACCTTATTTTTTAATAACTTTAAGGTTTATTGAATTGTATGTTCCGATTTAGTTATCTCTAAGTTGAATACATTCTTCAGTATTGATGTTAAAGGATTTATTCTGACAGAATTGGGAGATATGGATAGATTTAAGGATTAAGAACATTATTATCAACTCTTAGTTCATTGTACATGTCAGTATTAAGCTTGGTTTCCGTGTCTCGATAGTTATCGATACTGCTCATTACATTCTCTTTTCCATAACCTCACCGTATTTTACCCATTGCAATAGTTCTTATTATTGTTTGGCTTTGTTTATTAAAATCTTTTGCATTTATTTTAGAATCATTAGCTTGCATATTCACTGCGGCAGTGATGCTAAAGTCATTAAGTTGTGATTTGTCGAATTCTACAGTAGCAGTTATAACTGTCGGTCGATTTATATTAGCTTCATTGTAATCAACATTATGTATACTAACCATCGGAGCCTGTGGTTCACTGTCTTCCCACATGTCATTATTAAATACGGGCATCTTAAACTCATCGATTTGCAGTTTGCTCCAAAGTTCAGTATTAATTTTCGTAAACTTGGCTCGAGTATTTAACTTTGGATCGTTAACATATTGTTTACATAGTAAAACAATGTAATTGGGATCGGTAGCCGGCAGTTCATTATGCACCACAGGAGTCTTTTCGAGGTCGTTACCTCGAGGTTCTATAAACACTTCAGACTTCATATTTGCTTCAACAGGTTCAGAAGTTTTTTTGCACATTTTCATAACCGTTGTCGGTAAATTGCTTCGTGTTTCTTTAGACGCGGTGCTCATCATTTTGATTTTACTCCGCTGTGATTCAACATGCTCATATGGATTTCTGTCATCTTTATTTTGTCGTTCTGTAATACATTCGGGACTATGTATTTTAAATTTATAAGTTGCGGATTCTTTGGATTCGGTTCAGTATTAACGTCGATTCGTATAGGTTCGGATTCTCCTTGTTCGACACGGACAAATGATTCGTCTTGTCTATGTTGATCTAAGACTGTACAGTCGACATTGTTGTACATTTGGGAAAATATTTTATTACATGTTACTTCTTTAAAGTTGTTTTTTATCACTTCGGAATGAGTACTTTTTAGTTTACACTCTCTATCAATGTTAGTTTTACGAAATCGTTTTTTAATACTAAACCGATATTGAGATTTTCGTTTCCGCGCTCGCATTTGTTTACATAGATTTTTGGGTACACCATGAGGATTGACTTCAGTTTGTATCTGTTCAGAAATTGTGGACTCTACAACTTCTTCCAACCTGATTTATAACTGCAGGGTCGACGTAATTTTGCAATTGCTCAGAACCTACAGCGGAATCAACGTAATCCACCTTTGTGGGATTTGCAAAACATTGGGATTGACGCAATGCGATATTTATATATTTTCGGGATTTATGTACGGCTATAGAATTTGCAACGTCTAAAACTTCGTGTAACAAGTCCGGTTCTAAAACGGCTCGCTGTTGACTGTTTTGAGTTTCCTCCAAAACGGAAGTCTCATCAATGGGCTGTGCTCGATCGTGGACTGGCGGCTCCCGTTTGTGGACAATTGCCTTAGAATCAGCAGGTTCTATTGTCGTTGAGTCCACATCCCCGGTGGATACATCATCATCGACAGATTCATTCGGTCCGTCCGGGATCGTTGCTGGGCCAACATGTTCTCTCGGTGTTCTGCCAGTGGCGCTGAAGTCGAGTCGACAGCGGCGTGGTCACCTGGCCCGGCG
>PDGT01000009.1:1099273-1127191 GCA_003671415.1 Megathymus violae | reverse complement strand
TCTGGAGCGAGCTCTTGTCTGTGAATGTTCGGGAACACTCGTCGCACGGGTAGTCTCGACCTCGGTGCACACTCATGTGTCGGCTTAGACCTGTCGGAATACAACCAGATAAACATTTATTCTCTTATATATTATTATTAACTTCCTGAAGGTTTATTATTATTAAGGGTTTTTGTTACAGCATGGATATCGAGTATAATGTGTATGATTTCCGCAGATTCCAGCACAATGATTAAAGTAAAAAAATGGAGGTATTCTGTAATAAATGTGACGGCGCTTTTTTATTTATTCCAATATACGTATTTTGTAAATAGTTTGAAAATGGGAATAAAATAACCCGAAGAGAGCTGTGGACTGTATGAGGTTGGCGATGGTGAATAAGATCATCAGGAGATATAGCTGAACAGTGTCTATATGGAATGGAATCTATTGACATTATGGGGTAATATTCAAGAAGAATAAGGTGACAAACCGGAGGGATAGAGGAAGACCTTGGGGCATCGGCTGCAACGGTGCAGGATGAGGGGGCGTGCGGCGGGTGGTTCGTGCGTGCGTGCATGTGCGGCCAGCGCGCCGCGCTGCGTATACGCCTTGGGGCACCGCGCACACTGATACGGCAGCTTGTCTGCAAAGGTTTTTGGTTTTCTTAAGTACAGATGAAAATAGGGTTTAAAAATACATAATCTACCGTTATTAGGATCTGAGTTGAGATCCTGCATGCATCTCTAAATTTTCAATGTTACATGAATATTTTAAATCGATTACCACTTCTTTTGAGAAGAGAAAATATATTTAACTTGCTCAGAATATTTTATATGGCTCTCGACACGGACGCGAACAGCATGAAGATAAAAAAAGGATCAGAGGCAGTCATAAGGACAGAAGTAAAAACATAAAATTGTATTTTGAATTTTCGAACTGATTGTAATATAAAAAATTAAAATTTCATAATTTTTAATTTAAATTATTGATAGTAATCTGATTTTCATCATCAAACTGAATAATTATAATATAATCTTGATACGAATATTGAAAATATTTCAAAATAAATGCTTAGTTTTAGAATTTTTTTTTTATTAATTTTTATAGGTATATAAAAAATTACCATATATAGTATTACACAATGATCTGATGATTAAAAAATTGAAATAATAAACAAATAAAAACATAATTTAAAGAACAATGCAAAGTATATCAACAAACGGGGTCATCCATATTCGCCGCCCCTTGCAGGGGCGTGCGCGGTATGGGAAGAATTCGGGCCTTAAGGGTCATTCCTTTTTACCCGTACATAAACTCGGGAGAACTAGTGTCTCCCGGTGGAGGAGGCGGGACCACGCTGTTTAGCGGGGGAAAATCCCTTATCATACCGTAAGACGAGCACAGGTCGCAGACAGTAGTTCCGAGGGACTATCCTGTCTCTAAGAGCTCCCGCGGAAGCGGATACCCCTCCGGCGGGCGAGCGTGCAGCGCCACGATCCCTCTTAGAGATTCATGTGGTCCGTTGTCGGCGCGGTCAAACATGTTCCGTGCCAACCGGACCACATATTTCTCCAACGTCTCCACCTCGAGGTCACGCGCCAACACGTCGTTCCGCACGAAGCGAGGCGCTCCCGTGATTGCTCGAAGAACCAGGTTCTGCTGCGACTGCATGCGCTTTCGCTGCCACCTAAATGCCAACGCGTACCATGCTGGCGCCGCGTAGGCTAATCTGGACCGAACGTAGGTATAATAGACCATTCGTTTGGCTTTAAGCGGTAACTTGGATGTCAGCACCGGTCGGAGCATAGCTCGAGCGGCACGCGCCTGTTGTACGGCGTGGCTACATTGTTGTGCCATCCGCATCGAGCTATCGATGATGCATCCAAGGTACTTAACGGTTGGCTACCATACCAACTCTCGGCCATAGAAGCGGAGCGGCGCCAGCAGCTTACTCGACTTGGCGAACATAATGGGGACCGTCTTACCGACATTGACGGCGATCCGCCACTTGTCCAACCAAAGACGCAGTAGGTCCAGCAAGCGCTTACGGGACGATAAGAAATACGCGCTGTCGTCAGCGTACAACGCGAGCACCGCATCGGAGGTGTCCCGTGAGAGTTGGGATGTCGTTCGTGTAGAGCGCGCACAGTGCCCGCGACAGGCAGCTCCCCTGAGGTACTCCCGCACATATTGGGCGAGGGTCTGAGGTCGCGTCCTCAACCGATACCACGAACTGCCGCCCATCGAGAAACGACGCTAGCAGCCTGACCAGCATAGCTGGCACGAGCGAGTCCAACAATTTGTATACGAGCCCAAGATGCCACACGCGGTCGAACGCCTTCTCGATATCCAAGAAGACCCCGACCGTGTGCCGCCCGTAGTTGAGCTCGTCACAAATGCGGTGGATCACCCGCGCCAGCTGAAGCGTAGTCAAGCGGCCGGATCGGAACCCATATTGCTCATCTCTTATACTAAGCGATGGCATTATGCGTTCCAGCACCAGCCGCTCGAAGAGCTTCGCCAGTGTCGGCAGCGGCGTGATGGGGCGGGAGTTAGCCGGGTAACGGCGGTCCTTACCCGGCTCCGGGAGGACGATGACCTTCCCTAACTTCCAGGTGTTCGGGAAGTGGCCCGTGCGGGGAATACCGTTATAGAGCCGTGTCAAAGCGACGACGGCTCCTTTGGGCAGCATGCCTATCGCGAGGTTTGTAACTCCGTCGAGGCCTGGAGCCTTGCGCTTTGGAAGTCGCAAGGCCGCCTTCCGTGTCTCTGAGGGGGCGATGAATCGCACTCCCTCGAGCGACGGAGTTGGGCCGTCGAGGAATTCCCGTACGCGCTCCTCGAAGTGCTCGCGATGGGCGCGGACGGCAGGCGCGGCGGGGTGAGGTGTGAACACACCCTCCAGGTACTCCTCCTCCTACAGGCAAAGTATATACACATTTATGTAGGTACCTTAAAAATTAGCAGGTCGCTGACGCAAACCTATAAGATTTTCCCCCACCAACGCGCTCCTAGAAGTTTTCACTTCATAAATAAATAAAATCTTACATACTGCTTACTCACTCCTGCACTAATTTTACTGCGCACTTTAAATTTTTCAACATATATAAAACACAAAAGAAAGGAAGAAGAAGAAAGCAAGGGAAGAAAAACGTCGAAGTCTGCGTTGGACGGGCACGATCAGGAAGGCGGGTCAAGCGATGACGGTAGCCGACCGCGACGCATACCAGAGTGCAGCAGCTGGTGACGCCGCAGCACCTCCCGCTGCGCGAAGCGACGGCCGCACGCGCGGCACGCGAACGGCTTCTCGCCGGAGTGCACGCGCAGGTGCCGCGCCAGCGCGCCGCGCGATGGGAACCGCGCGCCGCACGCGCCGCAGCACCGTGCGCTGTCAACACACACGACGTCGTTTAAATAACGGTGTTAGGGTAGTTGGACATCGCCTGGCTCTGCAATACGTAAGTATTGCACACAGGTACATGATGCATGCGAGCATGTTAAGGTTCATTTTCGACCCGACTGACCACCGCCTGGGTGCTTAAAGTCGCGTACAGAGCAAAGAGGTTAACGAGGAGGGTTCGTCGCTTTCACCTCGACCTGCAATGCGCCAGTGACGCCTCCCCTTTAACGTTGTTCAGAAGCAACGGTCGCCTGTTCGAGGAAGCGCTCTGTATTGGAGACGTTCCTTACCATTTGATGTCACCCCTACGTATGAACCCTACTGTGTCGCTGGTCTGTTATTTTATTTACTCGTAATAAATGTATTATTTTTACTATCTGTTCTTTGTTTCCATCTATATCATGGATACCGTCTACATCGTATAGAATGGCCACTTCACTACTGCGGAGGTAAGCGTCCCCAAGTTCTGACACCTGGGCCCGGTGGTGTGAACGTCGGTCTCCTGTACGGAAGACTAGAGTTCGAATACAGCACGCAACTCAATTTTTTAATTATATGCGCATTACAAATTAATTATCATTTGCTTCGGTGAAACCTGCACACCTGAGGTGTCGATAATGTTCTTAAAGGCGTGTGAAGTATGCCAATCCGCACTTGGCCAGCGTGGCCGACTACGGCCTTAACCTCCGTCATCGTGAGAGTACATCCGAGTACAATTATGGATTGCAATGATGAACGGTTTATAGACGTTCATGGCATACTTACTCGCTTTTCAAATCTGGATTAAATATTTTCGGTCGTGTTGGGTTGTTGCATTCATCTCCAGGCATCTGAGATATAAGTTAAAATATTATCAATCGCTCCATTACAGTGCATTTTTGTGTTATAACGCAATACAAGACCTTGTAACACCTTGTAGAAAAACTGATATTAAGTGCGGTAACAACTGTATTATCCTACAATTAGGTATACTTATTTTATTGTCAGTTTATATTGGTAAGAATTTTATTAAGTAGATTTACTTAATTGATTTAAAAGGTATTTGTTTTTTTTTAATAAAATATAGGTAGTTTTTTTTTATTATTAACATTTTGGATATGCAACCTTACAACATTTATGACATCTTTCATTTTTCAATGATCGTATAACACATGACGTATCTACTGTGAGGATTATTAGTAAGACTTCTAATTTATTTGATGTGTAAATTCCGGTGATCAAAATATATCAGTAATTCATAATGTTCCAAAAAGCATGTGAAGTCTATCGCCCCGCACTCGATCAGTCGGTTTAATTGCTCCCAATTCGAGAATAGTCTGGATCCTTTAGAAAATCATGATGATGCGAAACTTTTGTCAACAAAATTATATTCAATAGAACAGAGTGAAAGGGACATAATTATCTTTTCGCTGGGCCGACAACGCATTGGTTCGTACGCTGCTAGCGTCATGTTGTCAGAGTCCATGGCGGTTGTGATCTTTACCAACAGGTCCCCCAATACATGATTTCCGCTTGACGCGTGTAAAAAAGTCTCATTCTTAAAACTTATCTCCGGAACATGTTATTTTTGATTACTTAAAACTGTATTCATTAAAAAAATTCTTACAAATGCATCCTCCTCAATCAGCTCCATGGTAATTTTGCTCCCACAAGGGGTCTCCACAGTAAATGTTTTTATACTTTGGTTCAAAATTTCCAGTGTATCATCCCTTTTTGCTAGCACTCCTTTATCTATTAGATTTGTTACTATGAACGCAGGTAAACATTGTGTAGTTTTTAAATCATCCGACTTTTCCTTCTTATCCTCTTCTTGTGTCTGCAACATAACACATCATACATATATCGGTTATGTTCATTGACGTCTACCGAATCTCAGGTATTTCGACCTTGTGCACATAAACCTATACATATGATAAAATTCTAACTGACCGATTTCTGTACACGAATGATAGAAAATATATTATTACGGGCCTTCATTAACGCAATAGAACACAAAACAGTTGTTAGAATTTTTGTCCGTGCGTTTGTTCCCGCTAATCTCAGAAACGGCTTAACCGATTTCGTTATGGTTTTCACTAATGTATTGCAGTGAGCATCATTTAATATTTAAAGCTTGTTTCATTGCAACCCGTCCATAAAAAAAAATATTAATAAATATGTGTATTTCTAATTCACAGAACGACAAAACCCAGAAAACTGCAGATGCTATCTTTAAGCGTAAGGTAGTTTTTCCGAAGGGAAGCGAGGATATTCGCTAGTTATTAATATATATAGTAATGTAGTATACCAGTATTGTCAACAATGCGTGAATTTATCAGCAATTGCTGCATTGTAAACTATTTTTAGCCGTATTGGGGTGGCTTAGAATCCTCCCCCAATCCCATGCTGGCAGAACAGGGTGTCGTAAGACGCGACAGAAGCCAGCCAGCTTGGTGGTAGGGCTTCGCCTATGGATGATATTATCAGTATTATTATTAATTTATTCATATTATTACTGGTATTATAATATTTCCGTGAAGCCTGCCTGGCTAGCTACCACCCTCCTGCTCGAGTCAGCCAGCAAACGCATCGTGTTCCGGCTGGGGGCTTGAGAGCCAGTACTTGCTTTCTAACCTTATAATTTACCGGCCGGCAACGCATCAGTGATACCTTTGGTCTCGCTAATGTCTATGGGCGACGGTGACCACTTATCATCAGGTGGCTCGTCTGCTTGTTTGTCGGCTATTAACATAAAAAAAACTATGATTATACCATTTAAAAACAGCACCTAACTATAGCATTCAGTTGACTAATTATAACTATATTTATTTACATGTGATTAATTAATTAATTTGTAATTAAAATGAATTAATATATATTCAACCAAATGGTACATTCTGAATCTTATGAATTACGATACCTCATCATGTTACTCATTTAACAAATCAGACTCAAATGACACTACTTACAATAGGTTTTAACAAATACTGCAACTTGTATATTCTATAATGTATCTTTTATTGACATATCAAAAACATTTGACTGTGTGTTATATAAAATACTTGTTGATAAATTAGAAAATTGAGGAATTCACAGATCAGCATTAAATCATACCTGAATAATAAGATACAATGTGTGGGTACAAAAAAATTGTAGGAATAGTGAAGTGCATATCAGATTTATTGCATTAGAAAACTGCTGTTCTCCAGGAAAGTGTACTGGAACCTCTCTTATTTCTAATATATAAAAGACGTTCCAGAATAAGGTCTGCAATGTTTGCAGAAGAAATATCTACAATTTTGTCATCTGATGTTACACTGCCATAAATTCCAAATTGACATTAAGGAAACTATTAAATCTATTATTAATTCAATGCATAAAAACCAGGTGACACCTAATTTATTTGATAACATAGCAATTGATGCAAACATTACTTCAATAATAAACTGAACTTTAGGTTTGCTCTAGACTGACAACCGAGGTCTGCAACTACAAACCTCTCAAATTGTCTATCAAGGCTATATGGCATCTAATTTCAGAGTTGGTTTAGTATTATAAGGTTATTTCACCCATATTAAAAAGAGAATCCCTATTGCAAAAAAGTGTGTTTGAGCTATATGTGGTACAACCACATTAATTCATAATAATTCTTGGGATCAGCATTGATAAAATCACAGCAACCATTTGGAACTTAAATTTTCTATTCAACAAAATAACTAATAGTAACAGAAACAAAAATACATTATGCACAATTGTATCAGTGCTATCTATATGAATACAGGCAGTTGAATTTGAATACAATTTTCAATAAAAGTTTAATTTTTCCTTTTATTTGTTGTATCTTTCTAACAATAAGTGGTCCAATTTTATGACAATCCATAAGACCTTAACATATCTATGTGAGTTTCATAATCATCTACAGAAAACCACTAATCATAAATTACAAAAATACTTCACCTTAACTGAAACAGAATGTACTTCATCCAACTGATTATCATTTACAAAGCCCTCCATTGTACCACCTGCTGTAGGTGTATTTTGAGTTGTACGTTCAGATAGCTCATGGGAAACAGGAGTCTTGTGACAGTCATCCTTATCTATTCTTAGTTCATTTGGTGTGGTGTTGTTTTGTGTTCTATCATTGCTTTTCTGGACACTTTCTTTTTCCATATGTGAATTAATTCTTAGTAGCTCAATTGATACCTTGCTTTGGTCTAAAGTGTGCGATGTGTTAATTGTTATATTCTGTTCACCTGCTATATTGCCGTTTCCTGAAACTATTATATTGGTTGTCTTTTCTTGATTACTTTCATCGTTACCTTTCTTTCGGTCAATTTGTTTGATAGCAAAAAGGGATGCTTTTAGTTTCCTATAAGTAGCAGTACAATTCTTTTTGAATGCGTAAAATTTGTTGAGTTCGCTGTTGCATAGCTGACATATAAATTTTGGAAATGCGTCTTCACGTGACACCTGTTTGAATAAAATTTATACGAAATTAAATTTTGCTACATAAAGCTTTGTACCTCATTTTTATGATTTCAATAAATATTCATGATATTTTATCTTATTTTCAAGGGCATTTGCGATCTTTCCAAGTTCATTAAAAAATGTAGTGTTACTGAAGCAATTTTTTATTTGATCCATAATGAAAATATGGCCCTATTTTTTTATATAAATAATACAAATACCTCTAAACCAAGGCATGTGCCAATCCTCATGGATAAACCAGTGAACATATCGTCAACGCTGCCGTCGAATATTGAAACCATTTCCTCCGTCTTCCCCAAGCATAACCTGCATAGGGACTGTACATCCTCTATCTCTTGCACCTGTAGTTGTTTGCGGATGTAAGTGCGCATTTTGTGACATGAATATTATATTTCATACGACACTACTTAACATAGTACATGATAAAATTTTCATGTATAATATAAAACATTTCCAAATGATTTCATTTTCTTTATTTATCTAATAATAATAAACAAAACATTCAACATCATTATCTAAAACTATATGTCTACAACGAACGACAGCGGCAAACACGAAAGAACTGTCAGTTTATTGAAATGTACTCTGTGTATAAAACCAACTGACTTTGATACTAATTACACAAATACTATATACATAGTACTTTAAAAATCTATTAAAAAATATTTCAAGCAGAGAATAGTTAAAGACTAAAATGGATTATGAAGAAAAGTATATAATATGTGACTATAATAGTCACAAAGTGATTTAAATTTGTAGGTTAGGTTAGGTTACACGTCCTGTCCGCTGCATGCTCGGCACCGACAGGAACTTAATCTAACCTTTTTTTTTTTTATCGCTGGGAAATGCATTTACGCATCCCGCCGCGGACGGGCGGCGGGTATGTGGGACTCGCCGGCACGCCTACAACGTGCCAGAATACCCATTAAAACCCAGCGGGGCCCTCATCGTCTTGATGGGGCGCCACAGGATCGCTCGCGCATACAACCGTGACGCCCCGACGGTTGGCCCGCCTATGCGGGCCGCCCTCGCCCATAGAGCGCTCTCGGGCACCGTGAGCGCTCTATTGCCCGGGTGGCGAGTGGGAGGATGTGGTGCCCCCTCCCACTCTATTGCGGAGGGTGGAGGAGCGCGTAGCGCCGTCTCCTCCCCCCCGGTCGTTTTCTGCGGAGCGAGTCAGCGCTAGCGGCTGCTTCTCGCTCTCGCTCCGCGGCCTCCTTCAATGACATGACCTCCTCACAGAAGGAGGCCACTGCCGACCAGCATCTCTCGCTGCCGAGCATGCAGCGGACCACGCTCGACAACGAGAGATCTCCGCCTATCACGGCCACCAGGGCATGGCGCTGGGGCCCCCAAGCGGCGCACTCCTCTAGAGTGTGACGCGCCGTGTCTATCGGCGCGCCACACTCGTGGTAAACAGGGGTGGCTTCCCTCCCCGCGATTTGATGCAGGTACTTACCGAAGCACCCGTGCCCGGTAAGTACCTGTGTCAGCCGGAAGGTCAGCCTCCCGTGCCGCCTTTTGACCCAGCGACGAAGGTGGGGACGTATAGCGTCCACCGTCGCCAGGCCCGCCGCTGGGGACTCCAGGTCTTCCTTCCATCGATGGATCAGGGTTCTCTGAGCCTGAACCCTGATCCGTGCCGTCTGGTCCGCACTTGGGACCTCTCCTCTGGCTCTGAGGCTCGACCGGAAACGGTACACTTCCGCGAGCACCTCCGCCTGGAGTGCCCAGGGAACTTAATCTAACCTAACCATGTCATTAGCACTATTATTTAAATATTTTATTACTTAATTAGCACTTTAAAAAAATTACATTACTACATGCTTAAAAGTCCTAGTGGTTATCTTTGGCGTCTAGATTCATTTTGTAGGTATGAAGTAAGTAGTAAAGCTGTAAAGCAGTCAGTACGAGTTCTCTGAGTTGTTGTCGATGGTTGCTCATCGTAATTCGAATGGAGCGATTTCTTTCTCCTGCCCTCTATCCCACATTACGTGGGGTCGGCACAACATGTTTTCTTCTTCTCCGACATACTCATGTTGTGATAAGATTTGGCTGAGATTTACGACCGGCCGCCTGCCTGACGTCTACCCTCCTTGGGAATGCATTTGTAGGTGATTTTCCCGTCACCTTACGGGCGGAATAGGATTTGGGTGGAAGAATATGGTTGGAAAATGTGTGAGGGAAAAAAAAAGGATAGGGAAACAGGTGGGATACTGCCACCACGGACGGAAAGTAGGGAAGTGGCATGCAGTAGCTTGGGCAGTCCGGGGTTGCTTACCCGTAACCACATCTGGTTGACGGAAAGTTGTCAACAGTGCAGTCCCCTGAATACTGAATATAATTCGAATGGAGCGATGTCAATCAAAAATACATTTTGCAGTTTCCGCAGGAACTGTTCCAAATAATTTCCCCACCGCCTTTCCTCCGTCAGTTAACCCGTATTACGGTGGGGATCCATCCTTAAATATTAAACGTCCCGCCTTTTTGGCCGATGCGGTTAGCGTTATTAGTCGTTATGCCCACTGCAAAGGAGTGTTATAGCTTGCCCCCGATCCGGTCGCGGTTCCTAAATACATGAGTCTTATAGAGTAAAGAAAATAGGTTTTCTAAAAGTTCCTGAGTTCAACATCTCAGACTTCTTTACCGCTTAGCATTCAGTGAAATTTATGTCAAACATTATCTTATTTTGCCTAAGAAAATATACCTATGTGTAAACGAAATGTTTACATCTACGATTTTTATGATGAAATTAAAGTTATCTATACTTTTTATCTATGCCTATGCCCAGCAGTGACGAAGATAATATCTTTTTTATGTTAATAGCCGAAAAACGAGTAGACGAGCCACCTGATGATAAGTGGTCACCGTCGCTCGTGGACATCAGTAAGACCAAAGGAAGCAACTGATGCGTTGTTGGCCAGGAAATGAGAAGAAGGTTAGAAAGAAGGTACTGGCTCTCAAGCTCCTAGCCGGAACACGACGAGTTGTTTGGAGGAGTTTGCAGGAGCTAGCCAGGCAGGCTTCATGAAAATGGAATTGGGGGTAGTATTCTCAGCCGCCCCAATACGGCCTAAATTATTTGAAGACACCAGTTTGCGCGTTTAAATTTTAATGTTCAAAATGTTCTATTTTTTTGTCCATTTAATGCCCAATAATTCTCGGCAGCGTTAGGACGGCCTCGAATTCTAACCACAATCCTACGCTGGGAGAACAAGGAATAGTAAAATGTGACAGAAGCTAGCCTGCTTAATGGTAGGGTTTCGCGTAAGAGTAATATTATCAATATTTTATAATGTAATTTTAAACTATGTGTTCAAGAGTTCTTTTGACGTTTCTTCCCTTCAATGTTGAAACTCCTTTTCAAAACGGTATTATAAGCAAAAAATAATGTCATAGGTGTAATTTACAAAATACCTAAATGATTTATTTCCAGCTAGGGATTTGAGAGCAAAAATTTTTTTCTTCTTCTTTCTTGACTCACATCGCATCAGTGATGCCTTTATGCCTTTAATGTCCATGGGCGATGGTGACCACTTACTAAAAGGTGGCTCGTCTGACTGTATTTCGGCTATTTTCCTTAAAAAAACATGTCGCCTCAGCTCCAAGGAATGGCGCTGACCGATAGAGAAAGTGTCAAGATTCATGGAGTTGACAACTGTAATGATGTGCATTACCGACGTCATCTGGAAATGAAAGCTAAACTAATTTTTAAAAAGCTTGGCATCCTGCACAGTGCGAAGCGGTACTTCATCGGAAGTCATCTTTGGGTAGGACAGCCAAAATACAAGTTCCATTCATTTGACGCCGTACCAAAACCAAATCATCTATCCCACGTATCGCCAATGACCTATGAATCACCGACTGGCTGGAACTTTTAAGTCTTAGGAGGGACATAGGTTTCCTTTGTCTGTTCTATCGATATTACAACGGTAAGTGCTCCGAGGTACTGTTCTACTAGGCGCTACACCACCCTTCTATCATCACAACACTAGGCGAAGAATTAAGTTACATCCACATCGACTGAATTCGTGGCAATCCTCCGCGGGCCTATTCTCACGATATTTTTTGCCGCCCACATGTAAATTGTGAAATGAGCTTCTTTCAGAGGTATTGGGAATGCCAAGCTATGATTACGAGTTCTTCAAAAAAGCTGTAAAAAAAACCTTTGCTCCAGGGTTCTACGTTGCAATGGTGACTGCTCCGGTATCGCTTATGTCCAAATATATAGTAATAATATATTTGCTTAGTTATGAATTTGTAGACGAGCACACCCAAGTCTATTATTATCTTGTACATGGACGTGAGAAATATTAAGTATTTTTGACCTAATACTACAGAAGTGCTGTATTATTTAAATGTCCTATATGCAGAAGTTATGAAATTATCCATACAAATAGTCTGCTTTGTAGTATCGTAGAAGTAACCATTAAAGCAGTGTAAAGAATAAGACGTAAATATTCTGGCTTTTTAATTTTGTCTTATGTTTTATGTGGAAAGAATATGTAAGTAGACAATAAAGGCACATTTCGAGATATTTATCAAGGCTGGTAAAATTACACCATTTCATAGAATTTGATTCCTGAATCAAATATTGTATCAGCGTCTGGAGGGCTTAGTAATAATATATTTAAAACATAATGTGACCAATTACGTGTAACTAACGTGGTCGTAAGTAATTAATGGAATAATTTTATGGTAATTACCAATTAAAGGGTAGATCCGCGAGATATAATTACACCCTCCTACGGTTCCACCGATTAATCTATGATTTAATAAGCAAGTAGCGACATAGAATATACGAGTTGAATTTATTTATTTAGGTAATTAAATGAACAGGGTCGGACTCTGCAAATATGATCATAATCGACAAATGAAATACATTTTCAAAATAAGCCATTAAAATGTAACGGCATTAAATTTTTCCTTATATATGGAAACTGAGCTTTGTTGAGGTTTGACTTTGGTCTGTAATCTAAGTTATAGATGACAGACAACATCGTATATTTTTTTATTTCGATGGCCAACAAATTTTGATTACGAAAAATAACGATTTTTATATTATAACTGTAACATATAAATATAATAAAATCTACTAAATATTATAATTAGTAATTCAGTTGTTAATGAGCGAAGATCCGGATCGACTTCGTGCCGCTGCAAATATTTTGGTATGAGTATTACGCGATTCGTTTTTCATTGGTCATATTTTTATCGTTTCATTTGTGCTTGTCTGTACAGTCGCTTACAGGAATTCCTGGCATATTATTAATCACACAGGGTATAACTCCGACCTTGAGATGAAATAATTATAAGTTAATGATTTATTCATTTCTCTCAAGCCTACGAATATGTATGTACGTACGAGCGAGTGGCGTCGAACTGTAACCGATAAATAGTCTGAGTACTCAACTCCGTATGTAGAGCGGGCCACCAGGCAGGAAATTGTAACTGAATGGAATACATCGTATAGAAAATTATTCATGATGAATTCCCAAACTGTACGCTCTGCACATCCTGCTAATAGAAGCCAGGAATTGTTTTATAAAATTAATAACTTCACGTGCTTTGCTGGTCTCTTGAATTTATGGAGCGAAGATTTACGCGTACCGAGAATAGTTAACAAACCCTATTATAAATTATTTTTTAAGTTTATTACGTTTTGTGTGTACCTGCTGATGATGTTAGAAATCGGTGCCTTTAACAAGCTTGGGAATTTGAATATGAAACAGAAATGTGACTGGGCTGTTTTCGCGTTGTCACACCCTATTCTTTATAGTTTTTTTCTTAACGTCCATTATAATAAAGGAATATTAAAACGTTTGTTGGTCTGTATGACGGTGCACCTGAAGAACGTTTACAACGACCACAAGGCGGAGCGTAGCATGATAAGGCAAACTAAATATTACGTGACGGCTTATCTTTCGTTTTGTAGCATGACTATGGCTCTGTATGGGATCGATAGCCTCATACAAGTTATCAGTTTAGGTATTTGGGCACTTAATTGTTTTATTTTTTAAACAATCATTTTCGGTACTGAGACCTTATACGAAATAATAGACTACGTTCATTAATATTTGTTGGTAGTTACTAAAATTTAATAACTCAGTCTTTTTTGTTTCGTACGTAAAAATAAAGTATCTTTAACAACCAAGAGCACATAATCAAAATTATTTGGCTTTTTCCAAAGACGAATTTTCGTATATAATTCTTGGTATATAATAACAAAGTTTTTTATGGTTAAAATTTTAAAACAACTTTTAGACAAAACTTTCACAACACTCGTCACCGCGTGGCCTGATACTGATGATAAGAGCAAGATGGCAACGTTCGCGAGAATCGCTTACTATATTGTGTGGTGGTTCCTTATATCCAGGTCGTCGACCGCGTACATAATGGCAATGGCCACCACCATATGCGTGAGCTTTCAGTTCAAGACTCTACAGACATACTTCTACGGTCTAGATCTTATTTTTAAGGACGTACATCTGACCCAACTTCAAAAGGAAGAAAAATATGAAAAATCTTTCAAAGTTGGTATAAAATTGCATTCCGATACTTTGCGGTGAGTTGCGCTTGATCGAAATAATACCTACTATGTAGGTTTCCTCGCGTTTTTCTTTGTCGAAGTAAATAATAATTAATATCTAATACGCAGATATTGAACAGTCTGAGATGCATGCAGGTCTCGAAGTTGTCGTGCGAGAGACCATCGTTTAAATCTATTTCTACTTTAACTTAACGAACCTTTTTTGTAGTCCTCGCTTGGGTATTTTTCAAGTTATATGGGGTTTTTTACAGCTAAAACTCCTTCGGCAGTCACCCGGCGTATATAGAAAGGCTCCATGATCACATGAAAAAGACACCGGTGCCTACCTTGCGTATCTTTGTATGACTTTGCCTAGAGAAGATCCAAAAAATACCGTAATTGTACCTTAATCACAAGGCGTGATAGATTTTTGCAATGTTAAGTTATATTTTCGGTATCCCGTTTCCCACCTCCGAAACTATTCACGGTTCAGAGCAGGAGTGGGGATTTCGAAAGTCCAGCTATTACCATCGGCAGGATCGGCCCTCTCTCAATGACGATTTCCTTACCATTCCGTGCTCCTTATCATTACGGTATCGCGAAAGGAGACCATAGCGTTCTATGCCCTTTTCTAAGGCATTATAGTGGTTACTGCTGGCAGAAAAAGGTATCTTTCGATTCGTTCTACCAGGACGCACCGCTCGGGCTTACTTATATGCATGACACTTATGGAATGTGTACTGTGCGTCACCCGGCATGATTACCACTTATTACCTACATTTTTAAAACGTTCGTGTTTATTGTAAAGGTGCTGCCGACAATGTCAAGTTGCTTTCAACTTGGTGTACAGTGGGCAGGTAGTAATCAACCTCATGGGCTTGGCGGTCCTCATGCTACAGATGGTGGTAAGTTTCAAATATCTAAATGCATATATATACGTTGCTCTCACCGCATTAGACATAAATTGTATGTCATATGTTATTACACAAACGGCTACCTGGAACGGAAATCGTATTCGGTGGCTTTCAGATGAATTTGGTTATAACGAGACAGGATAAATTTCAAACATAATTAAATATTATGTTTGAAGTTTACACATTTACAAGTTGTATACATCACATGGTTCGGATGGAATAATTATTGTTTGGAGTACAGTTTTGTAGCTGTAACAATGATGTAACATTTGAAGTATTTCTAACAGAACTCGGAGCGAACGATTGTCAACGCAGTGGCTATCGTCACCACATCTTTAGCGGTCCTGGTGATTAGTGGAGTCTTCATGTGGAACGCAGGGGACGTCACCGTCGAAGCAAGTATCGTTACGGAAATTATATTAACAGTGCTTACTTATAAATCGAGGTTGGTTTTAAGTGGCATGAGACGATCTTGCTTTTTGGCGTTTTGTAGTTATAAAGATTGAAGTTATATGTGTTTAAATTAAAGTTATTATTCGGTAAAATATCTCATTAACAAAAGAAACAACTTCTTTTCCCTTCTCGACAAATCTGCTAGTCTCCTCCATTGCTTTCGTTTATTTATATATTATGACGGACTCTTATTTTTCGTTGGGGCTTCTTAACAAAGTACAACACGCACTAATAACATAGATTCATTAATTACTTTACTCTCATTACAAAAAAACAATAAAAACAAGAACAGAGACGGCGCGGACGTGTTTTTTTTACGTTCGGTAGCGAGCGGGAATCCGTGTGTCGGATCGGCCGAGCGCGCGAGAGAGGGGCGGCCGGACGCACGTTTCTTTTCAAGCAAACATCGCGGTTGTCGGCGTTCGTTACAATATTAACATTTATTAGTTCTACTCGATGGCAGGCCTCTAACCTGGCGACGGCCATGTACAGTTCGGGCTGGCAGAACTGCGGCTGTGCGGCCGGCATCAGAGTGCGCAAGCTGCTGCTCATAGCGATGAAGCAGGCGCAGGTACTCCATCGCGATAGACCTTGATCGCCCTCGTCACGTATAAATACGTCTAACTTAAGTATCTCAGTAACCATATAAAAATAATAGGTCTCGATTTGCTATTTCAGAAACCCGTCATCATCCGAGGTTACGGCATCATAGAGTTGTCGTATCGATCATACTTAACGGTAACACATTTAAATATGTATGATTTCAGTTTACATTATATTATAAATATATATATTACACCACATAATCGATATTATGAGATTATGAACTCAATCTGTCAAGTTGTTCATTAAATAACTAACAGATATATCTACAGTTAAAAGTACTGGTTAACTGTATCTGATCTTCTCCGTGCTTCACCAATAACTTCATAAAATATTGCGTACACACCCAAGTAACCCAATTAATTTGCCTCGGTACTAATTTATCCTAATAATAAAATTGTAACTGATCGCTTTCTGTACATGAACGATATATGGAAAAAAACATTATTACGGGCCTTTATTAACGCAACAGAACACAAAACCATAGTTGTTAGAATTTTTGTCTGTGTGTTTGTTCGCACTAATCTCAGAAACGGCTTAACCGATTTTGTTCTGGTTTCCACTAATGTATTGCAGTAAGCGTCACATAATACTTTAAATTTGTTTCATTGCAATCCGCCCATAAATAAAAAAGTTATAAATTAATTTTAAATAATGTAAGGCGTAGTTTTCCTGAACCGAAGCGAGGGCAGTGCGCTAGTATAATATATGTATGTATATTTCAAAATGTATACGCTTAAGCATACTAATTAAAATGTTGACATAGTAACTGTAGTGCATTTTTGTTTTCAGATTGTGAAATCATCATATTCGGTATTCTCCCTTCTCTACTAAATCTAACAGATCGGACAGCCACACTGTACTGGCAGATTTAGTTCGGCATAACATTAAGAGCCGAGTTTGGCGCTCAAAAGTTCAGCATCGCACTTAAGAGTTCAGTATCGCACTCGAGAGATCGGCATGTCATTCTAGAGCTCGGCACGGCACTCAAGACCTCGAAATGACTTTCAAGGGTCAAAATAGCACTGGAGGATTTATTTTTAAACTGGACGTTCAAACGTACATTTACATAACACGCTACCCTGTAAAATGGTTTATATCGCAAACTACGTCTTTTATCTTATTTGTTTAACTTAGCATAGGTAAAGTAATTCAACAAAATAAGCTGCACCTTGACTCACGGATCACGGATCAGTGCGAATCGGCTCGCAGATCGGGTCAATATGTGCCTTATTCAATTAGTGTTCATATTATGATCTGTGAGTACGAATCGGCGAGTGAGTCAATGATGAGAGACTGAGAGATTTTCAGATCTATTTGAACGGTCGCTTGATTTGCGCAGGCGCCAATCTGAATGTTTGAACCGAATCACACCTGAGTACATATAGATCAGTACTTTTGCGTGTTATGTAGATTTCAGGTCAAAAAAGGGATTTAAAAAAAAAGAAGAGACGCCAGCTATTGAATCATGAGTTAGGCTTAGTTTTAGCCGTTTTGCTGAAGACACTCCTACACCTCCGACAAATTTTGCAAACGACAACTGGATAGTGACAATTAAGCGATCGGTCATGAATATCACAATATTAGAATCACGTTGCTGTCGCTCAAGAAGGAAGTGATCATTCTCATGAATAGCAGCAGGGGAGCTTAATTCCGCCAACATATACGTATTGTATTTTTACATACTTTATACTAGACAGCAACTTTACGGGCAGTTCGAAATAACACAAATAGTGAGTAGTACAAAATTTAATAATAATTTGGCAGTTAAATAAAGTATGCGCAATCGAGCACTTCCCAACAACGATAACGTGAAAATGTTAATAACAAAATATAGTAAATTCCTTTTTTTATTACACCATAACTCATAAAACGACGTTTTTAAACGTGGTATTGTGTAATTAGACATGGCCAATAATGATTTTAATAGAAAAATCATTACTCCAACATCTCATATTCAAATATCAAACACTTATCGATACAGGTTTAAACTATACAAATATTAATTCATTAAAAAAATATATGTGATCCGAGTTTCCCTCGCCACCAATGGAATCATCCTGCTCTATAGTTAAATATTTAAGGCCACGGATGGACGTTACATACACCTGTTTAAGTTGTAGATTCTCTAATACACATATGTACATACATATATATATATATATATTTATATGTATGTATGTATATATATATACATTTTTATGTGTATATACATCTATATATGCTGCGTCCCAGTTGGGAGGACCTGTCTCGTGTATCGTTACTCAAATACTAAGCGATTTCACATTCAAGAATGTGCTTAAGTTGATAGCGGACACGCCTGCCTCACTGTACGTTACTTGCGGTTATATATTTTATATCATGGCAGTGATATGTATGAATCTTCCGGAACAAATTCTTTAAGCAATAGTAAAAAAACATATCAAAATATAATCGGTAGGTTAAAAGACTAAACAGACAACCACTACGCTTTATTGTAGTACGATTTATAAGTTTGAAAAAATCTCAGTGTTCCTGAACGCAGCACACACAAACCCTCGGCGCGTGTACGCGAGCACGCGCGCGATAAGGCGCGCAGTGAGTAAATATAAACGCATACGTGCGATAAAAATGATCGCGTATCTTCTTAAGTCTGTCTGTTGAGTAACATAATTCGTATTCATCCTGTGTGACGTCACTTTCACCTTAACAGATAAAATACCCACTGTATTCATAGTTCATCTAAATATTTCATATAAATGCATTTCTACAAGTAAATATTAAATTTATATTCTTCGTAGTACAACGCGCTGGTGTCGTTTATAGCTTAGAGTCGAAGTACTTGAGTTCCTTATCTTCCGGCAGCTTCTTGAAGAAGCTCTCCACGTAGTCATCGGTGACCTCCGCGAGGGTCTTCGGGTTCCACCGCGGGTTGTTATCCTTGTCCAAGAGGAGAGCCCGCACGCCTGGGGGCAGAACGTGGCGACAAAAAGTTAAATAAAGTCGTGTTACAAGATAATATTAATAGTGTTGTAATGTTATAATAATGGATAAAGAAAACATTAGTAATTATGACATCAAATAACAGTACATTACATACGTCCAGAATAAAATGGAGACTTTAGTCAATGTTTTTAGTTTTGAGAAGAGTCGTGACCTGTAGTGCGCACACACACACACAACTTCCAATCTTAAAATGGCGTCAACTTCATATTGGTCTATTAGGGGGTTACCTTCAGGGAAGTCGTGACTCTCAGTGCAGCGGCAAGCCACGCGGTATTCCATGCGGAGGCACTGCGGCAGGTCTAGCTGTGCGCCGCGCTGTAGCGCTCTCAGAGTGATCTTCAGGGAACCCGGACACATCTGATTCAAGGTCTGAAAGCAAAGTATAATACTCCGATGTCAATAGTCAGGCAAAATCCTTTATAATTTTTTTGGACATTGGCAAACGACAACTAGTCATTTCTGGAAACCAACAATTCGAGAATTGGTCGACAATTTTGTTATAGTGTCAACTCCACAACCAAAGCACGATGCATTCAAAGTGTTGTACTTATGTATTAAGTGGTGTACTACTTAAGAAAATCACTGACCTCTAAAGTCTTAACGGACCAATCATTCTGGACCTTCTCGAGCCTCTCGATGATTTCTTCGATAGTCGAGGCAGCGAAGCAGTAGTTAATATGCTTGATGTTGTCCGCCAGCGAGAACGCTTCCGGTGGTTCGTTAAACTTGTTCAGCAGTGCCTGCACCTCTCCCTCGCCGGTGCAGCGGGAGAGCAGTTTCTCTAGTTCGTAGAGACGTTTACTCGGCACGAAATGAGTGCCGATACCGGCTTTCACGACGTCTTTTCCTTTTAACCTGTCCCCTGTATAATTAGTCTATGTTTTGACTAAATTGATTGAAATAAAGTAAAAATCTAAATAATTTTATAATTTAAGTAAAAATCATAACAGGAATGGAAGCGCAAATTATAGTATCGATTAGTTCCTAATACCGGAATAGTTAAATTATTTGATTAGAAATGTAATTTATGCACAAGTTTATTATTATTTAGATTATTATACACCAGTAAGCCGTACTCGCTTCGCTACAGAAAACCTATATCTTACATTTAGAAATAACCCCCGCTTCGTTTAAGAAAGAGTTTTTGTTATTTCTATGAATAAGAAACATATTAAATTAATTAAAATAGCTCATAATTGCTAAACGCCAGTTCTATGGCCAAAGTGTTGCCTAGTTCGGAGGGTAAGCCAAGTCTTTGGTTCCAGTCAATTTCGTCTCACAGGACTTTGGACAGTCACGCTGGCCATTAACACTAAAGTGTGTTGGAAGAAGCTTCAAACCATTTTAATAATGAGAAAAACTAGTAGCATAGAATGGACCACTATTGACATAATCACAACAATTTTAATATCATTGGTTAATAGTAACACGGTTTATGTAAATGCTTTTCACTTTTCTATCGTAGAATAAGAATTTTAAAAGATATGGATACTTGTAGTCAACAGATGGAATCTATAGACAAATTTAAGATATAGTAGAAACTAAATTTATGATAATTATATGTTAATAACCAACAAATTTGAGTTTTAATATATATCAATGTAGACATTACACCTATTAACTATAATGGGTACTAGCGATTTTTGCGATCACAATTACACCATGATCCATGTATTTGGATCAAAATATTGGTAACATAATCAGGAGTACATGTTACATTTATAACACATTTGAGATGCATCAGGCCACAAATAGATAAAATTTTACATTTGCTTATCTGTATTATTTGAAAGGTCACTCGTAACACTGTTATCGCAACCTATCTTTGACCTTCAGTATAATGATCAAGTAACATTAACTATTAACTATAATTTATATTGCATCCGATAAAAATAACTTAGTTGTTATCTTGAAAAAGATAGTTATTTTGAAAAGTTATGACATTTATCTAATTTTTGTAACATTATTAAATTAAATTCTAATTAATAATTACAATATTCTATAATAATCATTCTATAAATATTTGATAAATACTCCATTTTATTTCTTATTTAACAAATTATATTATATACTATAGAATTACCAGTTACTATAATCAAATATTTTTTCTATAAAATCCTCTAACAGTCAATGTAAAAAATTCTTAACTGCAATAATTTTGTACATAATTTAATTTTAACTTACCTGTTAACCCTAAATACAATCCTAGATTAACTTCCAACCGTGGTAGGAAATAAGAACCACCAACATCGGGAAACAACCCAATTTTAGTTTCTGGCATAGCAACCATAGTCTTCTCTGTGGCTACTCTGTATCTTCCATGAACTGACAAGCCCAGCCCCCCACCCATAGTGATGCCATTAATAAATGCAATGTATGGGATCTTGTATTTTCCTATTAAGTAATTAACATTGTATTCAGTGTGAAAAAATTTTGGACCTTCCACTTTGTCAATAGCTGCCTTAATATCACCACCAGCACAAAATGCCTTGTCTCCTGCTCCTTTTACAATTACCAGAGCCTTAGTTCGTTCCCACTCTCTCAACTGCGGTAGTAACTTCTCCACCATAGATGTGTTTAGAGAATTTAGAGCTTTTGGTCGGTTTAATGTAACAATGCCAGCATTGTTCAATGTTTCAAATATTACATCGGGCTCCTGGGTTGACATGGTTCGCTTTGCTGCGGTCAAAGTATTCCTAGTAAGCGTAACACCAAGTTTAATCATCTAAAAGAAACAATATATATATATATATATATACATTATTAATGGTAATGCTAAGGCTGGCATTCAAATTCAAATCAGGTTTTGTAAATATTAATACATTAAAATATTACAATAACTAAAAATTAAAATGATTGCTAAAATTACATTGAAGTTATCGATGACTGGCATTGAAACGCCTAACATCAACATATTATGGTTTTTTCAATAGTTAGTACATTACGAATAGCAGAAAGTAATAGAAGTAATTTCTTCTAATTAATTAAGTGACAAGTGAGTGAATTTTTCACAACAAATGCATTAAATCACGTTAGGTTAGTTTACTTTACTTCATGGTTATGAAGTACCGGTTCTAACCTAACATTTACTTTTGAATGGATATGTTTTATTTCAATATACAATTTATGGAAGTGAGTTAATTGTTATGTGCTGCAATAATAACAAAATTACTTACTTTCATTAAATTTACACAAGCCGACCACAATTACCCTTCATGAAGCTTTAAGAACAATATCTATGTAAATAAAGTTGGTACAATATTATGTACTCAGTTATTTAATATAAGCCTCTAGTGTATTGTCTTCTCAAAGATAATTTAATTTATCAGAGACACAAGACGGGAGTAAAAATAAATATCTTCACTAAATGTTATATTATAATACATTTACTATAAAAATAAGTTAAACCTTATTATAGTTGGTAAAAGAGTAACTTTGAAAAACAATTAGAAATGTCAAAAAGTCAAAGTCTACTCTGTGTCAAAGTCCATCTTGGTTCCAATTTTTCTTATTTACCTACGTTGCTTTTCACAGCTAAGTGCACAGAGTACATTTGTATACACTGTTGCTAAGTGGTACTAAGGCAATAAACAAATCTGACAACAATAAATTAATGATTATAAATAAATACACCACAGATGGACATGACAATTTTCCGTCCTGTTCCGTTTTTCCAATTGATTATGGAAGTTTTTGAATATATACGGTTGCCATTATGGGCAAATAGCTTATAATACAAATAAATAATTCTTAAATAACGTCTTATATTACTCAACGTTGTATAAATGAAGTAGGTAGGTAGGTAGGTCGGTACGGTATATATCACAGAGTACATTTGTATATATTTATCTAATATACAAATTTGGCTTTGGCCATGTTACATTTTTATTGTTTATATAGATATAGTTGTTTCTATTTGTCATGTCCAACCTTCAGTTTTATTTTGTATAAAAATTCGTTTATAACTTCGTAATATGTATCAAGTGATTTCATGCAACTCCGACGTCCATCTCATGAAGAAACTTATCTACTTATTAAAAAATATAACAAACAAAAATTTACAAATAAAAGTTTGGTAGTTTTTTTTACAAAAGACGGGGAGTAAGCTAAACAGCTAATTTCTTTTTCTTCTCAATCTATTAACGATATATTAGTGTCAAGAGGGCAATCAGTATATACTAATGTACTCTGTGAGGCCAATGTTATCCGTCAGATGGCTGTGTCAAACAAATAATCTTAAATTTGTCACCCATAAAATACGGTACCTATTATAACCTTTTCAATCGCCCCATCCCCATATATTCTTCATATTAATATGATACCAATAAGTACCGATATGGATAAGTTTTCAATGACGAAGGAAATAATAAATTGAAATAACGAAGGACTTAGATTGAGAATACGGTAACGTACTCCATTTTCACTGCTTTATCAGTACCAAAAGTTCAGGTTAAATATTGAAAACTGTACAGGAAAGTTAATATTCATAGGGCGAGGTTCATGATGGGTGTATTGAGGAAGACTTTAAACTGGTACGGACGTTTATCTCCAAAGCGTGGCACCTCCGCACCCCCTTTCGAGCACGTTGTTCAAATCGGAGACCCCACTCTACGCAATGTTTCCCAGCCAGTCCCGGTAGAAGAATTAAAAAGTGAGACTGTTCAAAAGGTTATAAGTAAATTGCAGTACGTTCTATTCAAATACGGCAGTGTCGGCATGTCTGCGCCTCAAATTGGTGTAAACATGAGGATCTTCGTGATGCACCTTTCTGCGAAGCAATTAGCGTCGTTTCCTCCCGAATATGCAAAGATAAGAAGCATGAGTGTAGTTCCATTCACTGTGAGTGAGTAAAGATACAGATGTATTACATAAACATATTTTCGAAGATGTTGCAACATGCTTTTACTTTGTTTAAACATTTTCTATTATGTAACAACATAGTACAGTAGTTATAGATGTAATGGTATGTTGAATTCTCAGCACTTACTAAATGTTCAAGAATGTAACATATTTTATCGTAGGTTTATCTTAATCCAGTTTTAAAAGTGGTTGATTACCAAAAAGTCATATACTCTGAAGGCTGTGAAAGTGTGAGGTCGTTTGCTGCTGACGTAGCTAGACACAAGTCTGTTGAAGTGTCAGGTAAATTTTTAAAAGACATTTGTAATTTGATTGAATTTTTTAATTAATAATACTTAGAATTGTACTTCAAAGTCAATAATATAATTTCAATTTATTGTAAGGATTAAATGCAGAAGGAGAGCCTCAATGTCAGCTGTACCAGGGGTGGGCAGCAAGAATAGCCCAACATGAAATGGATCACTTGGATGGCAAGCTCTTCACCGACATTATGGATAGGAAAAGCTTACACTGCACGTGCTGGGATGAAGTGAACTTGTCCAAAGGAAAATTAGCCATACCTTTTAGTCCTGAATAGTTTCTGTGGCACATTACATACAATAAAATCTAATTTAATAGTCAGTACCTCTTGTCTTTTTTTCTATATGAAATATTGATTGTAAAAAATTTTTTTTAAGCACTAAGTTAACAGTTTCTTAATATCTGACATGACATATCTGTACAGTTATTCATTAGATAAAAATATTTTTTTATTATTCAATTCATCTGAATATTATTTTCCTGTGTAGCCTTTACAAGTTTAATTATATTTAAAACCAGTCTAGTTAACAGACATTTTAAATCCTAAAATAGGTTTGTAATTAATTATTAACCAAAAAAAGATAGTTCTTGAAAGATTTAGGTGGATAGCTTGGATGATGGATGGGCATGGTAGTCTAGCCCCAGGCAGCCATGCAACAAACAGTAGAACTGGTCAAATATATTTGTTGTTTACCATAACATATATAATATAAAATCACATTTCAAAATATATCACAAATAACACTGATATAATAATTAAATTGATTGATTGAATTAAATTGTTTCCACCTTCCTCTACAAATTGAGACTAAATTAATTGGTCGTGTCTGAAATAGAAGTTTAAAAAACCAACCTAATGGTTCAGTGCATGTCCCCACATTAATTTTAAGACTAAAATATCACAAGAAGGTTTAACTCTTGTATTTTCTCAATTAATTTATAGTTGTAGATTCTCATCTGTTTATATGATTTGAAAAGTAATTAAACTGTCATTCATTCAAAATAAACACTTTAAAATTGTAATGCAATTATTGTATTGTGTTACATAAAATAAAATTAACCAAACATTTTTACTGGTGAGAGTACATTATGAACAGTGAAAAAATAAAAAAACAAATTAATAAGCTAAGTATTTAATTTAATTATTTATATGTTATAATATGCAAAAAATAAGTACCTGCTCAGATGCTGCTTACAACACACTCTATATCTGTCTTTTTAGAAATAAATAAAGCCTAAAAGTTAATTCTTTTTATAAATGACAATCCATAACAATAACCTGTTTAACATTCATTTCTACTAAAGTTTCTGGATATAACAAGATGTTGTAGGTCTATAATAGTAATAACTTTTATGAGTATAATTATGTATGGGAGTTGAAACATACACTTCTAAATATACATAAATATTAGTTGTTATTTTTGGTTATACATAGTATTTACATAATAGAAAGATATATTCAATATGTTTTTAATCTAGATTAAATACAATGTGTTTGAGAATTCAACTTAGAACAATAAATCAGGAAAATATAAACCAAGGGTGATAACCAAGACCACTATCATACCATACCTCCGATTTTCAAACTACACAATGAGTCTGTTAGTAATGTATTTATAAATTTTAACTTGTAACACTAAGTCTGAAACAATTAAATACTGTTGTACAAATGTTCCCTCGAGGACCCTTACATTTTTTCAGACATCTATGCCAGTTATGTATGGAGCTCTGTAAAGGTTATTATCGGATATTCGAAATAAAAATATATCCGCAACCGTATACGAATCCGATAATAATTTCGAATAATTGTGGATAGGGGCAGAGCCTAAATTAAACATGTTATTACAGGATTTCGCCGGCCATGCCAATACACTAGCAGCATCGTTCTCATTTTCAGTTTTTTAAGTATAACTTTTTAAGGAAATTGTTTTTTTCTCCGATTATAATACCTGGAAATTAAGTCAAATTGATACCTTGTAAATACATTATATATTTTTCCATGTCCGAAATCATCTAAATTCCGTAACCGAAATTAATCCAAACCAATCCGAAATAATTTCTTTCTTTTGTTATTTCTTGGCCAACAATGCATCATTGATGCTTTAGTGTTACTAATGTCCATGGGCGACAGTGACCACTTACTATCAGGTGTCGCGTCTGCTCGTTTATCAGCTATTCGCACAAAAAGAAATCATATTCGTAACCGTAACCGAAACCGGTAAAATATTATTCATATATCCCTATCCACATCTAGATCCGAAATTTCATATCCATAACATCCCTAATCTGTATGTAGGATTGAGTAGAAATACGAGTAATTTTACTTACTTTAAATAAAAAAACATAGTTATAACAAGAGGAGCAACAGTACCAGACGCTATTGTGTCTCTAACCATGTGTATAATGGAATTAATCTGCTCTAGTTATAGGACAACCATATTGTGTACATACACAATCTGTTTAAATAACTTATCTTTTCTAATAAATTAATGAGAAAACAATTTACCTAGATATAATAAATATTACATGAAGACTGGAAATATAATGCGATATTTTGTGCTTTGTAGAATATTTTCCTTTCTACATGAACTTGATATTTCTACATTTAGGAATGCATAATTTTAAGTAGCTTTATAATGTTTATATGAATAGTTACATATAGCTACATTACATGTTCTATCTTGTCTATTTCCAAAATGCCACCTTCATGAAAGTAATGTGTAATGCGAAAATTAAATATAAACGGTCACTGAATATCGTAATTAGCATTAAACGTATCAACACTGTCTTAACGACAGGCTTGGGTTATAGTCTGCCCAACCTATCCCAAGGAACGAATCGACGCATCTTACCATGAAGGAAGTATTTTTGCAGGCATTTTTAAACATATTTTGTTTATCCATGCCTTATGCCTACATTTATTGTGATCATTGTAAATCACTTTAATTACGATGCGATTGCACATGTGCGGTAATGTAGTAAACGGAGTGACAGTTGTAAGAAGCGGTGTCGCCTTCCACGAACGGGTCAAGGTTGGTTTCCATTGAGAATCTCAGTGACTATTTTCTATCAGATATAATTTCTGTTCGCTGTAACAAACAAAAAAAAAATTTACTAAAACTGCTTTGAAAATTTAAATGATTAAATCAAAATTAGTTTATCTTAAGTCAGATTATTACTTCGCCTTCTACTATATGCTCGAGGAGCATAACTATTGACGAACATTCATTTCGTATAGGTTGCTGGTTTACTGGCGATCCTATTATTTAAATACCACACCTTGCCCTAGACTAATGGACGTCACGCCGTAATCTATAAAATTTAAGCACAACGTAAGATTGTGTGAGTAATATGCGAGCGAACCTACCAATCTACCGCAGCGGGTTGCTGGCGAGCGAGGAGAGGCTGTTGAGCGAGGCGGGCCC
>PDGT01000009.1:1010599-1099261 GCA_003671415.1 Megathymus violae | reverse complement strand
AGCCCGAGCCGGTCGCTCTCCTCGTCCGCTTGGTTGTTGCGGAGCTCCTGCAGCGTGTACACGAACTTGCTCCATTCGTCGTGCCGCGGCTGCCACACGTGCTGCACACACGCCACACGCGGATGTGGTTAGGGGGTAAAAAAACGACTGATTGGTGTAACCATATTTGACCACGATATTTCAAAGTTGTAATTTAAATTATATATATCGTTTGGATAATATTTTAACCATCGTTTTAAAAATATTTTACAAACAGTAAAACGTTAAGGTTGATCCTAGAAGTGAACAATCTACAATTGTCACTAATACAAGAAGGGTCTCATGTCTGTTAATTTTTTCATTATTCCAGATCGATATAAAAAAAAAACAAAGATCCGAATCGAAGGACTAGAATGTACGGAGATTGTCGTACCGGAGTTTTATTAAAAAGTGTCAAAAATAACTGTAATTGATAACATTTAATTCTAAATGATAGTTGCGTTGAATCTATCGCGGTTGAATTCTATTGATAGACTGCCGTTAGATTTGACAGTATCACTCTGACGAGATTCACTTAAATGGGAGTCGGTCGGGGTATGATCATCTTGTTGTTCAATAGGTAGGTACCTCGGCTAGCTCGTAGACGCAGATGCGTCCCGCGTCGTCCCCGGCAGTGAGGTGCGCGCCGGCCGGTGTCCACGACACGCGGTTGAACGCGGCTCCGCCCTCTGCTACCACTGATGCCACCGGGACCTGCCACACATGTACACATACTCATTGTAACCGGATATTCCGTATATTATGGTCGTTCAATATATGCTGCCTCCGATATAAGGCTCAAGCGGTATATTGGATAGTGTTCTCAGGAACTGTAGTATAACCATAACTAGGTCACATTGTGTAGATGTGGCCTCTGAAACAGAAAAGAGTTTTCGAATCGTTTTTGTGTATTGTGTAAAATGAAACTTGATATAGTATTTTGTAAAATAAAGGTTTTATTCTCTTTCTTTGAAAATGTGCCGCTAGCGGTATTACATCCAAATGCCAGTTGAGTGCGATTTTGACAAGTGATGAACAGACGTGAGAGGAGAAGCGCACGTCACCCACCTCGGTGTCTCTGTTGAGGTTCCACAGGTCGAGCCGGCCGGCGGCGTCGGCGGCGGCGAACAGCGCGGGGTGCGCCGGTGACCAGCGCACGTCCGCCACGTAGTCTCCGCTGTCCTCGAAAGAGTACAGGGCCTTGTTCTCCTGTAGATAACCATCAAGTCATTCAGACGCTGACTTGTTACTACAAGTCATACCTACTGGTATTATAATAGTAGATTTACAGAGTAAACAAATAAATATTTATTAAATATAAGTATAAATCTTAAATTCAAATTCAAAATCATTTAATCATATAGGTATTCAGTAAATACACTTATGAACGTCATTTTTTGCTTCTACCACCGTTTCGAAAAGGTACTTTAACAATGAGGAGAAAAAACGGCGAAAGAAACTCCTCAGCACATTTTTTAAGCAACATATGGTAATTACAAAACTTTAAACTTGTGCGGAACTGGTTTCGACACTAATTTTGTCCAGGCATCCTTGTCATTCATGTACTTATCTATACTATAATATCCCTTGCCTATAAGTTGCGTTTTAATGCGACGCTTAAAAGTTCCAATGGGCAACTCACGTAATCTTAGTAACTCACGTACATTCACTAAACGTAAACGGTAAACGTGACTCACTAAACTCACGTATCTTACGTAACTGAAAATTTATATCATAAACCTGAGTACTAGACGGTTTTGTAGTGTACTAGACGTTAACAAAGGTGTAAATAACGAATTCAGATCTCTTAAACAGACAGTTTTCTACTTGGGGTGCGAAAACGTAACAATGAGTGAAGTTATATTTTTTATATCTTGGTGGGCAGATGACCATACAGACGGGCCAGATAGAACTAAGCGGTTACGGTCGCGCGTGAATTAATTCACTTTGATATCATAAATTTAGTAGGGTGATTTTAACGACATTCAATTTGGTATTATGGGTAACCAGTATCACCAGCCTTGAGCGCTTCTGTACTGGGGTATCCAAGTTTCTTCAGTTACGAGATGAGACTCGAGCCGTTCAGAGGGCCGCTGATATGTTGAAAGGAGAATGTGTATACCTTGAGACTCCAGAGCTTGACGCTCCAGTCCATGGAGGCGGTTAGGTAGAGATGTGCCAGATCGACGGCGCCGGGAGCCGCGTGGCACGCCACGCTCGTCACGGGGCCCGCGTGCGCCTCCACGCACTCCGCCACGCCAGCGCGCTGCCCGTGCCGACACCCTGACACACAACGCCGCAACACAGGTTAATGATCGCTGCCGTGTCGAATATATACTTTTAGGAAAACATGCCTGCAGTTCCCGATAGATTTGTGTTAAATGACATTGTGAAACGGTTCTTTGTTTTCATGTAACAAATTAACTTTGAACATCTAAGAAATTAAAATTGAATATATTCAATAATTTTTAACACCTAAATTCTGGGCCCAACAGTAAGTCAGACAAAAAAACCTGAACCACTTGTTGACTGAGGTGCAATGACTTAAAAGTTCATCGAGACTAGTCAACAAGATTAAAACATCGGCTCGACCACACGAAATCTCAGCTCACCGTCGGCGCCGGACTACATTGTTTTTTTGTGGGTACAGATCCCACACGAATTACTTAGTCAACTATACAGACCGGTATAAACATTTCCGTCCTCGCTGCCCAGCACGAAGTTGTTGACGTCGCCGAGCGGGAAGCCCATGGCGGTGACCGCGACGGCCTTGCTCTGGCGGTGCTGCAGGTCCAGCGTCTCCTGCGGCTGGGACAACATGTCGAGCGACCACGAGCACATGCGGCCGTCTGTCGACACCGAGATCAGGTTGTGCGCGTTCTGGCTGCCCACCACCGACAGGCAGTACACCGGGTGCTGTCGTACAACAACAATACGATTGTGAAGAACAGCGTCTAGCTCGTTTAGATTAACAGACTTTTTTTTATCTAATAGCCGACAAACGAGCAGTCGAGCCACCTGATGGTAAATGGCCACCGTCGCTCAAGGACATCAGCAAGATCATAGGTATCGGCCAGGAAATGAGAAGTGAGAAAGAAAGCACGGGCTATCAAGCCCCCAGCCGGAACGCGACGAGTCGTTCGGCGGCTGACTCAAGCAGGAGGGTGGTAGCTAGCCAGGCAGGCTTCACGGAAAGATAATAATACCAGTAATAATATTAATGACTTAATAATGATACTGATAATATAATCCTTACGCGAAGCCTGTCGCCTCTTACGACACCCTATTATGCCAGCATGGGATTGGGGGAGTTTTCTAGGCCGCCCCAATACGGCCAGAAATGACTTGGCACGTTTTTGTATTAAGTTTGTTTTATGAGAAAAAACGATTTTATCATTGTAATCAATTATTGTTGGGCTTTCTCTCAATTAAGAGGAGTTAAGCCCATAGTTCGCCACGTTGGCCAAGAGAGGATTGACAGACTTCCCATCAGGAATCAGATATGCAGGTTTCTTCAAGATGTTTTCTTTCATCAAAGCAAGTTATAATTAATATATAATACACACATAGTTTAAAAAAAATTAGGAAGTGCGAACAGTCATATTTTGAGTTAAAACATTGTTACATTATGAACATATAAAATATTAAGAAAGAAAAATTACACAAAAAGTATGAGCTTATACCGTGTGCGCGAGCGAGGACAGCGGGGTGCGCTGGATGGGCGTGCGCTTCTGCACGCGGTTGTCCCATAGCACGATCTGGCCGGAGTACGTGCCGCCGAGGATCAGGTTGGGGTGGAACCTGTCATCACACGCATACTCTATACTATTGTATAACTTTATGAGTGACATGTACGCGTTATTAAATTAGTATTAATTTACTTTTCAACAATCCGCAAGCACAATGTACGATGGTATATACTTCTATACATACATAGAACCTCCCTGTCTCCCACGAAGGAAATGATGCATTTATGATAAACAAAAGTATAAGAAATATATACTATGGTACATTGTGCATGCGGATTGTTGAAAAGTAAATTAATACTAATTTAATAACAATGAATTTTCGCAAACTAACGTCTGATACTATCAACTATGTACGCGTTATAAGTGATTGACACAAGTGCGACGTATGTTAAAAGTTCGATGCGTGACGCGCCAGTGGTGGAATTTAACAGCACTTATACTTCCGGCAGAGTTGGTTATTTTTGGATATAAGTATTGAAGTCTTGTGAAACGTCTTGGGATACATAAAAACTTCTAAATCGTTTTCGTGTCGTTCTAAATCGTCAGTCGCCAACCTAGCAATCTGGACTGGAATCAAATTAATGTGATTTTTTTTTTTAATCAGAAATAGGTTATTAAACTTTTCGAACATTGAACTATATGGTGAAATGCATTCCATTCCCAAGATCCAAAAGCCTTTGTTGAGGACATAAGCAAAACTTACATCAAGCTATAAGAAGAAACGGTATTAAGATAACCCCAGTCAAATTATACCCAGCTTCTATTGAATCAGGTAGCAGTAGACGAACCTCGCAAACGTAGCGCTCATAACCGGCGACTGGCAGTGGAAGATGTCCTCGGGCGTGGTCTTCTTGAACTTGGTGTTCCAGACGAGGCACACCCCGTCCGGGTCGTGCGGGGCGTCGTCACTGTTGTGGTACGAGGCCAGCATGAGCTCCGGGTGCGCCGTCGACCAGTCCAGGCACGTCACGCAGCGCCCACGCGACCACCGTTCGTCGTAGAACGTGCGCACCAGCGACAGGCGCGCGTCAGACTTGTCGTCCCTGCAGTCATTCATCGGTTGTAGTGCGTCTAGTTTAGAAGGGGTCCCCTACAAACTTCATGTTTTTAACCGTATTGACCACGTATATGCCATACGTGGATACGTAGAACACGCCGAGTGACGTAAACTAAACTAGTTTTACGTGAATCAATCGCCTCGGTTTATTATAGAGTGCGTGCTGTAGAAACCTGAGAATAGTAGGGCAGTGACTTTTTAATACGCTTTTATTAGCTCGGGTTGTATCTATGTATGTATGTATGTATGTAACGGAATCTTTGAGCTTAATTTTCACTGGTTTCTAAAAGTCTGATCAACTTGAAACTTTGCACACATATCAAGGGCCGATGACAATGCAATAATTTGATAACAGTTTCCCATTATCCTTATTAGGACGGCCAGGATTCATAAATTCTTTTTTATTTAGATCCTCTGTAGGAGAGTGAGAAAGATAGAGCTAGCGCGCGATCTGCGCATTCCTGCACTTCCAGTCAGAGTTACCCTTACTGATTTCTGGAGTCTACGACTTACTCTTTCGAACTTGCTAGGGGACGCGGTATTGCTTAACGGGGACCAAAATGTCTTTAGGATAGTTGCATTCTAACCTTGTTTATTCCTTACACATGCGTGGGTACTAATAAGTCTCATAAACGCAAGTTACTCTATTTAATATTCATATAAGATGTTATATAATAACCGTGATTTATAAAAGCTTCTTATTAATTACAATAAAATAATCAGAACATAAATTTTGAAATTATTTTACAGAACAAAATTCGACAAGTAAATAAGATATTTATCGTGATCAAAATCTTTTAATTAATNATTTTATTGATAAAAGTACAATCAACGAAAATGAATTCAAATAAATAATAGTTAAGAAAAACTAAAAAAACACGCTTTTATTGCTAATTGAACTAAAAACTGGAAAATAAATAATAGTTTAAAAAAACTAAAAAAACACGCTTTTATTGCTAATTGAACTAAAAAGTAGAAAATAATTTTTAATTACAAAGAGTCTTTATTACAGTAGTAGAAGGTCGGACAATCAATCATAATTAATTACCTCAAATAAACATTATAATAAAATTTAAGTTATTAACAAAATAATTCAAATCAAAGTAATTTTACTTCATTTTACATTTTACTTCATTTTTATAACTTTTCTCTCATATATAGTTGGCAATAGAATGATTGTGTCATATTTAATATATCGAGCACCCCACGCTTTTTACTTTGATTTGAATTATTTTGTTAATAACTGAAATTTTATTATAATGTTTATTTGAGGTAATTAATTATGATTGATTGTCCGACCTTCTACTACTGTAATAAAGACTCTTTGTAATTAAAAATTATTTTCTACTTTTTAGTTCAATTAGCAATAAAAGCGTATTTTTTTAGTTTTTTTAAACTATTATTTATTTATAAAACCATCCGCGTTTGTACCGCTGCTGGGCTTGAGTTAGTATGTACTTACATACATACATGCAGAATTTGTACTCGGATAAACCTAAGGGTTGGTTGTGTTATTAATCACAAATTCATTCATATGTCAATACCTCGCACAGTCACAGATGTGGTGATATTACAGAGATCTGAAATATAACTCAGTAAAATAGGAGTCAGGCTTGGATTGCTCCTGACAAAATTACCCTTCAACATAGCTAGTACAGTTATCTAAAGTTACTTGTTTCACAACAGAACTATCTTACACCTAGAAAGATTCCAGACAAAATGCAGTGTGAAATGTCGAGTCAAAGTGTGACAGTGGTGTGGTGTGGTGTAGAGCCGGGTACTCACTGTGCGTTCTCACTGTCGCCGCCGCCGGTGTAGTCGGTGTAGATGTCGACGGTCTCCGCCAGCGCGCGTTCAATGACGCGGCCCGCGCGCGATATGAACTTTTGGAACTCCGCCGACAGGAGGATCGTTTGCTTCTCGTCCGTGCTCAGCTCGCGAACTGTTCGGAATGGGCACCGGTTTAGGGACATGTTCGGACCTGGCTTGTCACCGTCAACTAACGTCTTACGCTCTCACGGTATTTTAATAAATTACATAATAGTTGAGCAAAACGAAATTTCCTTTGAGGGACTGAGTTGGATTAGAGTCCTGAACGATAAGAGGTATATAAGGGTTAAAATGGTTTTTTTTTCACTAGTTATTTGAGAAGATATTAATGTTTTTTCACAAGTTATGATTAGACTGTTACAAATTAATTAACTAAGCTAATTTCGTAAGTCAACAGTGTAACATTCTTAATGATTCACAAGCGCGTTTCATATTTTTTTCTTCGCCGATACTGTGTATGTTGCTCTCTGGGTACGAGATACCGGCTCCCAGCAGCCAGACCAGTTTACCGAGTTCACCTTTCAAGGTCACTACTACTACTACTACTACTCCAAGTAACCTAAGATTACGCAGCAATTACAATTAAACAGCAATATGACTCACTCTTCTTCTGCTTCTCCTCCTCCTTCTTCTCTGGCGGCGCGGCGGTGACGGCGGGCTGCACCTCCTTGACGGTGGGCAGGCCGTGCGGCAGGATGCCCGGCGGCAACTTGCCGTGGAACGCCGCCTCCTCGTCGTCGCCTTGCCGAGCGCCGTCCCCGTCGAATGTAAGCACTGGACGGTGAATAAGAATGGCCCTTGCCGCGCGGGGGGACGCTTGCCGTACGGCTGACTTATTGCTAATTCATTTTAAAGTATCGAATGTTCTTTTACCTTTGTTACTAAATGGACTTATTAGCGTTGTTTGTCATTTTGGGTAAAAGGTTAATATATAGCCATATTCATAAAGATGTTTTTAAGTGTTGCTTCAGCTAAGATACATTAATGAATTGGTTGAACGTATGCTTAAACTGAATTCACGTTTTAAATTTTTTTTTGAGTTACTTTTCAACCGTACATCCCAATATTTGTGGTCCATAAGTCAGCCGTACGTTTCGATATAAATTCATGAAGTTATTCGGGTCCATCATTGAACGTGTGATATACGTGCAATTAATTATTTGAAAATGAACTGTTATCAAAGCGTGCTTGCGTGCATTTTTTCTTTTGAATCAGTTTATTTATATTAAAATTCAAAACTAAATTTAGCTTCATAAAATCAAAAGCAAACAACATGGATCAAACGTATAACTTCATGAAATTACTGAATGATGTATGTATGTACGTGATTTCCAGTATAAATGGTTATATATTTGTACACCGGCTAGCTACCAGCGGTCTAAATATACACAGATGGTACACAACCGGAGGTTACGTATAAATGAAAGTCAACAATATATAACCAGTTCAGTGGTTTATGTTCATATTATGAGCGTTTCCCTGACATGAAGGGCGTGTTATGCGTTGGTCTTAGTTTTTCAAAACTAAAGCCACACCGTGCGTCCGTCTTCAAGCCTCACAAATTTCGTCACACAGATTACCTACCAACTACTTCGCTCGTTCCCATTGGATCAATGCGGTGGAATCCGCTAAAATTTCGTCATGGATGCGAACGGATGGGTTATTTGTAACCATCTAGCAATTCATTCAGGTCTTCGTATTATCGATAGTCGATGGATGGCAAACGTGGTTTAATTTTTTTTATTGTTTAATATAGTAAGTAAATTAATTAAAATTGTATTACTTCACGTATATTATGCGTTAATACGTCGAGGATACATAACTTAATAGCTACAAACGTTATTGGTAACTAGCGAGCTAAATATTCAATTAATCATGTACTAAATTGGGCAAGTAAGATAAGTAGACGGAGTCAATAAGAGTAAAACGAACTAAACTTAACTATTACGCCTCTGTAAGTAATGCTTTCTTAACTCTTACAATTTTAGCTGTAATTCACAATCTTTAACTCAATACAAATTTAGCTGTAAAATATGCGAACTGCAGTTAGCCCATTTACGAGTAAATGTTTTTCTTTATGTTTACAACTTCGTTTGAATGTATTAATGAGAAAATATTGTACAGTTTTTAATTTATTACCATTTAAACATTTCAATATTTCCCTACCAGCGTTTCACGGACATAATTTTATTTATATATGCATTGTTGTCCTCACTAAACTGCTTATATATTATTGACGATTAGTATGGGGTGAATAGTTATTTTTTATGTGCGTATGAAGTACTACGCTTAGGTAAATTTCTTAAAGATTATACCTATTCAATGACGAATGTGAACGTATTTTGGTTCTTGTAAAGTTAGCATTAGCACAGTTTAGCAATAAGCGATGTTGTGTTGAAGTTCTCACACGTATTGACGGCACACGGCTGGTTCGCTCGGGTAGCATGCTCAGTCTTCAGTACCTACGTACCTAGGTACTTATACCATGTACAGATCTTATTGTTCTTGAGACCTTCTAAATTGTTTACATGTCCGAGCGATTACAACATAGCTATAGCATTTCACTTCGCATTCGATGTATTGTTTTGACCGATAACTTCAAATTATTGTCGGATTTCTAATATAGGTGATTTAACAAATGATATTTAATTGTTTTTTGTATGCTGTAGCTATATTTACCCACAAGTCAGTTTCACGTAATTATAACAAGAAAATCGGCAGTTTGCCACATCTCTTTGAGACTTCCACATTAATGTACATTGTAGTTATATTGAATTTCTCATGCGTTATTCCTTTACAGAAGAAACTGACCGTGACCGACTGAATATATCTAAAGATTAAATATAAATTAAAAATAAGCTCGAGCTTTAACTTATTCCGTTACCAGTACGAAAACAGATTTTTTCTTTAAAAAAAAAAAACAAGGTACAACACTAAAACAAAATTAAAAGCATTAAAACCGTGACAGAAAGCTTTAAATAAAGTAGGCAAAAAAACTTCCCGAGCTCTCCACTAGAGAGATACATGTCATATCTTATGAAAATTCAATAAAAATATATACTATTATAACAATACCTATGATAATATGATGACGTAAGTCATGCATACACATAAACACAGATATTTCTGTCACATGCAAGTATACCTTCGTCCTACTTCGAATAATACACACGGTTGACGAGCTGGTCGGAGTGGGTGTGTACTATTAAGTCGATTGTGACACAAAAATATTGAACTTGCCACCACTATGCAATCATATACAGGCTAAATCGTTTTACAAATAGAATAATAAAAGTTTTCTGCACACACAACCAATGCAATATATATATATATATATAAAGAGCAACACAAAACCTGTATATGCTTACTGGAATTTTCTAAAATATGTGCTAAATTAAATGTTGTTGTTAGCGAGTATACTGATAAATAGCGTTATGTATATGAAGAAAGGTAAGTTACGGAACAACACATGCTCAGTGACAGTGGCGCAGGCTCTACGAAGGGCAAATTTTAGTTCAATGATTTGTTCTTATGATTCGGAATTAAAACCTACCTGTAAACTCGTCCTCCCACTCTAAACCCGGGTTTAGATTGTACTCATCTTGAAAAAAGGGAGGAAAAACAAAAACAATGTCAGTATATTTCGATCATTATCATATATAAAAATCAATCTATACATATATTAGCGAAGAGTGCTCGTAAATACAGCATGGTTTGAGACTCCACTCGATAAAACTACTAAACCGACAATTTTGGCATGTCTTATATAGTCATTTTGCAACGGATTGATCCGTATTAAACAATAGCCCTAGTTCCACAAACTGACTCTAATGTCAGCGACTTCGTCATTTAAACTAAAAAAAAGGCATACTATAGTGGATCCATTATTTCCCAAAGTACATGTAAAATAAGTGACAGGATTATTCATGCGTTGTTTGCAGAACTAGGTTCAACGCGTTCTGTACTTGTCAGTCTTTTAGTTTTACGAAATGGGTCCGGATGTTAAGACCTGTGCAGTGTGTGTTAGTCGAATCGGAAGGGTCAGTCAGCGTGAGATGATATGGCGATCCCCATACCACCACCATAATCGATATACACATATTACTAAAACTATATTCAGTATATCCCTTCATTGAAACAATATTTGCGGCCCAAAGGTTCGCATACCACGTGGAGAACTCTGGAAGGCCACAGTTTTTACTTATTTAAAATTGGTAATGGAATGTATAACCACATCAGACGACGATGCGTTAGTCCCGAGATTCGTTCGTCCCTAGCTGTAGAGAACGCAACCAGACTCCTCGATAAGGATAACGTTTCAGGCGAGCAATACTCGCACTTACGATTATCGAGTAATCTGACTCGACCGAACTGAAATGTTAGTAGGAAATAACTAGAAGCGTGATAGGAACAATATCACTATGTACAAGTTACGATGACCTTATTTATCTATCAATTGTACAACCGACACCGAGTTAAATGCCGAAGGATGAAGATTTGTTAGGGAAAACGACAGAAAGCATCCGTGAGGAATAATGACTTACCGTAGTAATCGGTTGCGTGTGCTAAAAAGGGACAAAAAATTAAAACAAACTGTCAGTATAAATATACATTGTAAAATCGTTGTGTCCTCTAATGTATATCATTATTTAACCCCTGGATTTTAATATTCAGCGACATTTATATATTACGAAATGATGTAAAATTATTCAGATATTTTTTTTATTATGAAAGATCTCTTATAATTCTAGCTACTACACGTAGCACGTGTTAACTCATCAATGAAATGATATTCACAATGATATATTTCGTGTTAATAATGTTATGTAAACATGCCAATTTCCATACATTAAACAAAAATGGAACATGCTTCGTATTTAAAACCCCGAATGTACTATTAACGTTAATTGTTCATGCAATTTAACTTCATAATAATGTCATGACCTAAAATCACAAAATGGTCTATGGTCATGGGTTGTACTTGTCTTTATTATCGCTGTCTTAAAAAACAAATAATAAATATAAACCAATGCAAATACGACGTCAATTTTTTTCCACAAAAATAGTTAATAAAACGAACTTATATTTGTGAACATGCTGTATATGAAAAGTACAGAATCTATGTTTGTGGAAAGTGTGCTTTAAGTGAATGTTAATAAAGTAGAGATTACCTTTGCGAGGCCGCCACCAGTCCTCCATGTATCCTGCAAGCGGTGATGTATTGGAAGAGCAGCCTTTTTTAGGGTAGCACAAACACAAACATTGCACCAAAGACTCATACAGTATTTACTTTTACGTTAATCATTTAGAACGTCAGATAGAACATGGACAGTACGCACACGTGGCAAGCGGAGACAAACAAAATCTTGCGTGAAAAGTTTGCAGCGTCGATTTTTTTTTAATTATATCATAAATAAAATTTCGAATTGTCTGATACTACTGCAGAAACAAATGCGTAACTTCTAGAAACACATAATCATTAAAGCCACAAAATCTAACGCCAAACATAAATACGACATGTGAAAAGTAAATACTGCTTAAATAACTACAGATGTCATTGGTTATTGTGGAGGAATGGCGTCATTTGCAAATACTACAACTATTGCAACGGTAATCTATTAAAAAAATGTTTCCACGGCGAATAACTCCAGTTATTTACTCTAAACTGAAATAACCATTTAGTTATCATTATTATCGTGCATACAAATTAATAATGTTTCATTCATTACCATGTAATAAGTAATACCATTATGACTAGAATTACTGTGTTACTTTTTTTTAAGTAATCATGTATTATGCTGTATAAAAAACTTTAAATACTCATGTTATTTAATATAAAAACGGTTTGAGTGCCTAAATCACCAATATTTGCAAATGACCCTGTTAAAACCATCACCCAGACATCACTTTTATATTATTAATTTATTAATCAACTTCCATTTCGTATTCAAATTCTCAAATGAACCAAAGGAAACTAGAAACGTAAAATTGTAATGCATCTCTACACTAAATGAAGTTATAACCAAAATGATAAAAGGCTTTGGAAACACATGATTTATATTTGAGAATTTGTATAAATGCCTTTCAGAGTCAGTACTGTTTCAAAATTTTGACTCAAAAGGGCAAAACAAAAAAAATCATGTCAATTTAAAACACACTGTATGTGAGGTAACACAAATATGTATAACTTTTCAATAAATATGTTGTATTTACATACACCATATGGTTTTTTAATAATGAAATCTTTAAAATAAATACATAAAATTATATTACCTTTAAAAAAAATTTAGATTTTTTTAATTCAATATAATACAGTAAGGTTTAAATGATTCCTTTCAAAAATAACACTTTATTAAATAAAAGCAATTTACAATAGAAATCTATGAAGTTAAAAATAAAATTATGAATACTGAAAAGTAAAGTTTTGTATTTGCTTTTATTTTTTTTAGTTTCAAGTGTTGAAAACCTTGCTTGTTAAATATTCAATGGAAATTTATTTTCAAGACAATACAAATTTCACTTGTTCATCAAATTCATTCCACTTTCTTCCATCCAGTTGTTAGATTCAACTTGAAGCTGGCGAACTTACCATCGCGCAGTTCCGTGACGCCGGAAGCAGTAGTTTGAGTCTGTTTGGCGTAAGTGACATTCTCTTTGGGTGGAATGTCCGTCGACTGGACCGACACCACCTGCAGTTGAGGTGGTTTCTTGCTAGCTCTGGGAATAAATTGAAAAAAAAAATTGGAAAATATGTCGGGGCAATTTAATAGTAGCCTTTATTAATAATCTTGCGATAGTGGGGGCATATTGTTGCCCTCTGTCTATATAATATAAAATGTTATACTAATATATAATAATATAATATATAATAATTATAATAATATATAATATTATACTGCTTGGGCAGTTCAGATGGCCTGTAAAATGTCAATGTTCCATCACAGCTCCAGAGAGTAGTGTTACCACTTTAAATATTCACAGGCTGCTTGATTAGATGTTTAGCTCCAGTGGCTACCTTCACAATAATGAATATTGAAAACAAAGGTTACACAACTGAGCTGCACCTCAGAGAAGTTAATAGTCTTGAATGTATTCAACTAGTATGCTTGGCTAATAACAACTAGAGCTTACCACTTAATGTACTGTTTTAATGTTTAATGGTGTTATTTAACACTCTACTTGATTGACATAAGCGTTACAGACATTCATTAGTAGCTTTAGTGAACATACCCATGAGGAGGCAAGCTAGACTTATCGGTGTGCGGCAAACTAGCGTCGGGGGAAGCAGTCTGCGGTGGAGTAAGTGACGTCATCGACGACAGCGAGGAAAGGACGTCCTTGACCGGCGCTACCCCTAGTGAAGACAACATCTCGTCCAAGTCGCGGCGACTGTCCAGACTTGATGCCGCTGAAGCGCGTTGCTTAAACAATAACATGTTATTCTAGACATTTTTGTTTTTAAAACAATTTTATGTTAATTAAGAGGCTGATTGAAAATCATTTTTTATACATGGATTCATTATTAATAATTTATAACCCCAAGTTCACAACAAATACTAGGGAGAACACTAATTTTTTTAACTGTATTATTCCCCAAAATTGTGTGTATGATATTGTATGTCCTTCACAATGACACAATTTCAATTCTCTTCTTTTTATAATTTTCATTGTATGAAAACAGGACATACACTCTCCTAAAACCAGTGACCTTAAAGAAAGTTCTTTAAGCTTTATACAAATTTTATCATTTAATGTGTATTATGAATTTTTTTTGAAAACCTAATTAATTTAATCGTAATTAAATAACCTTACCAGTGCTTCCTCAGCATCCTTCTGTTCCTTCTCCCTGCGGCGACGGTCCTTTTCTTCACGGAGAGCTTGGAGCTTCGCTTTCTTCCGCTCTAGCTCGGCCTTACGATCTGACATGCTTGACATTTTTATTTCTGAAAAATATTAACATGAACTACATCTACCTACATCTATATGTTAAAATAATTTTATTGATTATATATATGACCTAAATTATAGTCTAAACATTTCCAAATACTTAGATTGATATACAGTTTTTTCTGAATCATTATTAATACTTTTAATATTCCCGTTCAAATAGCATAATGATAAGATCATGTCACTGATTCAATGGCATCTAATTGTTGTTTATTGATTAAGAATATGTAGACATAGCATTTTGTCACTAAAAATATGTCCCCAATGTGACACCAGCCAATAGCCTTTCATAACACTTATTAAATCTAAATACTACAGTGCTAGCATTGTCTTTGGAATTATGTAGTATTTATCTAGTAAATATATCAAATATATCAGCTCACCGGTAGAATTCAGAAGATAAATCTAAAAATGTTTTAGCTTTATTAGCAAGTATAAGCCTCGAATATTGTATACTGAAATATATTCAAATCTGCATGTTAATGATTTAATAGATTTATTTTCATGATTCTATTTGGTTCCAAGTTCTAAAGTAAGGCCATTTATTTAAAAAATATGCATTGTTTTGATATGTATGTATAGGTAGGTTTTTGATATGTATGTATAGGTAGGTAGCTGACGAGACTCGAATAACGAAAGCGACCAACGAGTTGAAATCATACGCTAAATGACTCATTATAATAAGAAACTTACGTCTTTATATTTCACTGCTTAAACAATGGTATACATTTCAGATGAATAAACACTTGAAATGCCTGTAATAAGTGGCAAATAATATTTCAAGGAATCAATTTTAACGATGTAGGTAACGGGAATAAGCTGCACTGCGCTTTTATATGGTCAACGTATTTAAGCCGTCCTATTGAAGTTATCACCAATTTTCCGAAATGACTATAAATAAAGAAATAAGAAAATTAAATCGATACTTAATTAGGTTACTTTCTACACCTAGTTTCATGAAAATCAGTACCTACAATAAAATGATAATTTGGTAAGAATTAAAAATACAGAACTCAATCACATTCGCAAACGAGAGATCCACAGACTACTCTAACTCGTGGAACAGCCACATCATATCACAGACTAAAATGATGCTAACACCATCATAGTTATTATGATTCACAAAATGGTTAGAAATATATCTACAGATCATCCGTAAACGGCATGTTTTATGGATATACAGCACAATACATTTGTATAGAGTGCCACTAATAATGCGCGGAGTTAATATTTTATTGTTATACGGTACTGATTAGTAGGTTAAACCATGGCACACATATTTAAATTGACAAATAACGTTTGACATTTGACATCCTGAGAGGGTGTTGTCCGGCCTCTATGACTGTCTGTGACAACGCTGAATGTAATGATCAAACAATTTCAGTCGTTTTTTGGAATACCGTTTTGAATTTACATTACAGTTTATGTTAAAATAAATATGAGATTAAGATGATTTATTTTATTAATACTTTCATTGTGTTGCTTTGCTATAGCATTATAAAATCAAAAGCAGGTGAGTGCAACAGTTTTAGTAACGTTTTCTTGTAAACAACGATTTTCCATGCATACTTTTATAACTACAACATACATTTTAAAACCATGCTCTTGTACATAAATTAGAGTGATAAATGCGAGTGAATAGTAGAAACACAATAAGCATAATTAAAATATTTTGTTTTCAGATTACATTACGTACTATTACGATTACGAATGCAACGAACCTCTCGTGGAGAACGCTAAGCTGAGTGCCACTTCTAGTTTGAGAGAAAGAGGACCAGAAAACGCTAAATTACATGGTAAGTTTCCAAAAGCTAGGTAATTGTAACAAAGTAATTATTATTTATACTAATTTCTATTCGGAATTATTGATGTACCAATTGCCATTTTATAATAATAAGTTTTAGTCAACAGTAATGCGTTATTATGAATCAGTTGCGCTTCTATTACGATTTATTTAAACTTTTACTATTATTTTATTTTACTTAGCCATGATCCAATGTATGTGTTGGTATTTAAAGATTTAAATATATTTATTCTCAATCGATGTAGATATATTAATTACCTGTTATTGTTACTTTTATCAGTAATGCAAAAAACATATGTGTGTTTAAGCTATAAGATTTTCACTACAGCCGTTACTTTATTCCCTTTTTACCTTGTATACATTTAAAAATATTATAGTGTTACTTGTTTTTTAAATATTGTTGTTTGTTTTTTCTGTTTTAAATCTTAGCTATGTTGAATTAAAAAACATTTCACAAATATTAGTATTTTTAGTTTGCATGCATTCAATATGTGTGAAGTGTGATTATTTGTTAGTCTGTATTACTTGCTAGGTTTTTATTTTATCAAATTAAATGTTTAAATATAATAATACACACTTGAACAATAAAAATCCTGAAATAGGATTAATTGATCTGCAGGTCCACACTATTAATATACATTACTTGGACCTCATAATAAAACCAGGGAAATTATAAGGGTGAGATCAAACCAAGAAACATGACAGCTAAAGTAAATATTAGATGGGCTTTTAATGCTCATAGATGGAAGCCAACTGGAGCTCAAATCTTGGCAATGTCCTCCTACATACAGACGGAGGAGAAGGAAAGAATATCAAAGTTTGTCTTTAAAAATGATGCTAAGGCATCCCTTATTGGTCGACTCATGATGAGAAAATTTGTACACATCTGTACATCTATCCCTTATAATGAAATAAAACTAGGGAGAGATGAATATGGCAAACCGTACTTACTCGGTGCAGGGGATATACCGGTCAATTTCAATGTTTCCCATCAAGGCGACTATGTAGTTTTAGCTGGCCACAGCCATAAGAAAATTGGCATTGATGTAATGACTATTGAGCCTCCAATAGACAAGAATATCTCAGAGTTCTTTCGTCTAATGAGAAGGCAGTTTTCTAAGCATGAATGGATTAAAATTTACAGTTATGAAACCGAGTCGCAGCAACTTGCATGTTTTTATCGTTTGTGGTGTCTGAAGGAATCTTACGTAAAAAACATAGGACTCGGTATCAGAGTACCACTTGAGTCTATAAGTTTTGCTATTAAGTCACCCTTAAATATAGGGCAGATGGTAATGGACACTAAGTTGTATGAAAAAGATGTTTTAAAACCTGACTGGATTTTTGAGGAGACTCATTTAGATAACACACATGTTGTAGCTGTGTCCATGCAAGTGAAGGAAGATGATGATTACGAGGCAGAACCTTATCAGTTCTTACAGATTGAAGACTTGGTAACAGAAGCTCAACCTTTGCATGAGGCTGACCATGTCTTTGCAAATGATTTTATGCAGAAAGCTCTCAAGTCATTTGAATCTCTATGAAAGACACATTATATATACTAAAACTACTATGCAAAACTAAAATGCATGTCGATTGATTTTCAAGGACTTATATTTCTAAGGATTTTGGTATAGTTATGGCTAATAAAAGCACAAAATTTATTTACTGTAGTTTAATAAGTAAGGTTGTTTTATTGACAAGAATTTCTAAGAAGACTTTGAACTTGTTATGATTTGAGGGTTCCTTTTTATTTATTTAGACGTTACATTATTTTAATGTAAAAAAAATCTATGATTATTTAACAGGCTTGTGGGTGTGGCTTCTTTTATGTCCATACACGGGTAATAAGCATGTAGTATAAAGATTTGGAAACATGATATCAGTCATATTTAAGAGGCAACCATAGAGTATTTTTTATGGATGTAATTGAAACATAATGTATGTAAAGTAATTACAATTGTTGTTAAAAACACAAAGATTGTGACCTATTTGGTTTTGATCCTATTTGGTGGTCAATTTCCTTCTGATTTAAAACATAATTGTGTGGAATGCAATGGAGTTTCTTGCGCCGCTTTTTCTCCATGGCAAGAACATAATATTCCGAAGTGGTCGTAATGTTTATAGGTAAATAAGTCGTGTTTCAATCATCCTTTTGTGACATTTCGTCAGATACTAAAAAATCTACTACGTCACATATGTCTCGTTCTATAATATGTGGTAGTTATATTACGTGCCTTATACAAATTATCTTTCAGCTCACCTTTATTTATCATAAACGGTGTAGCAAAGTCTTCAATCGTTGTGTGACTAATATGTTGCTTTAAAACAAAATGGTTGATATCTAGCCATTAATGCAAAGTGCAAGTGCACGGTAAATGATTTAAATATATTTTGGACAAATAAGACAACGAAATAACAGGATATTGATGTATGTCTAACACTTACTGAACGATAATAAAGTGCCGAGTGGTAACTTATTGTTTTATTAATGTATCCATTGATAATTAAAAAAAACAAACAGAGACTTCTGTGTAAAAAAACATGAATTATTTCAATTAAAAAAGGTCTGAACGCGTGGACGGCGTCAGAGAATGATTTCGACCAGCAGTTGGTCATTGACCTGGGTACAGTGAAGAATATCACGCGGGTGGCTACTCAGGGGAGGGCCCACTCGCAGGAGTTCGTCCAAGAGTACCACATCAGCTATGGTTCGAATGGCCTTGATTATGTGCGGTATAAAGCTGCAGGAGGCGAAGTTAAGGTAATGCTCGCGAGCAATTTCGGAATCCAATGACTTGGAAATGTTAACAAGATAGGGAAAATTGTCTAACTCAGAATGGTAGTTAGTATTTGCATGCATTTTCGAACTATGCTTATTTAGCACCTATTTATTTATTTTTAGTTTGGTGACGGTGTTTTAGTTGTATAATATTAATATTAAGATAATTTTACTTGCATAATAGATTAATTTAACATCTACTGAATAATATGTATCTTATTATAATCGTTGCCGAGGAAGGGAGAAATAACATCCGTATGCTTACAAAGTGTGGATGATGTAATTTAAATATCTAATTACACATTCCAAAGGATTTTTAACAAAACAAAGTTTCATATTTGAATCCTGTCAAATATGTTATTAAGCCGCTCCTCTGTTACGTACTAAGCTACTAACGAACGTGGCAAAGTTAACTAACAATGGTTGGGAAGGCACCTCGGCATGGACGGCGCGCGAGAGCTCCTACTACCAGCACTTGACAATCAACCTGCAGAAGTGCAAGGATTTGCGTGCGATCGCCACGAAAGGGCGCTTCGCCACCGACGAATACGTCTCCGAGTACATGGTGCAGTATTCTGACGACGGTGAGAGCTGGAGAGCCGTCACCACGGCCGACGGGTACACGCAGGTAAAGGTGGAAGGTGTAATAGATGATTGATATATTGTCCTCACAAGCGATACACATTCTAAATTCATTGTTTTTGTAGGTAATATTGTAATGTTTTTAAAATTGAAACTGTTTTGAATAAATCATTTTAGTATGTCATGGGTTCGCTTGAAAGACAATTGGTTATAAAACTAAATGGGCATTCACTTGTAAATAACTTTCTTCATCTATTCTGATTCTGCACATATCCTAACAGTTCATGTAACCCGTGTAACCAATATAGTCCAACTGTAACATAGAATGCAATTCTTTTATGTAATGTATGTCCTGTCTGCTCTGTCATAACCTGGTCGTAAAGGGCCATTGCAGTTGCTGGGCTATGTTAGGTTGATCCATTGCTACGTAGTGTTTGCAGACTTGGTATTAACATTATTTAAACCGAATTGAATCTGGCGGATCTAGGTGTGACGGTCACTCGACGTACAGAGAATAATATAGTTATTTCTGTAGTTTGTCACAATGAAGGTATAATGGATAATAATTCGGAAATTGCATCTTAGTTAACAGACAGCGCTAAATTAACATTGACGCTTAATGACCACGATTTATCATAATCTGATTACACACACACACACACATAAACACACACACACACACACATATTATTATTTAGGTTAGTTTGCCTTTCTGTATCACTTTACTGTTCCGCTTTTTGGGCCTACTTGTAGAAATTTCAGATTGGGAACAAGTAGTGCCCTTGTACAACAATTTTATAAATATTTTCTTTCCTTTTTATTGTGTGTACAAAATTAATAAATAAATTGCTTACGTCTCCTACATGTTATTTTTTCTTAGTTTTTTTAACGCAAATATGTCCGTTAGATGTTCGAAGGCAACCACGACGGGAACACTGTGGTTCGCAACGAGTTCGAGGTGCCAATCATCGCACAGTACATCCGCATCAACCCCATGCGCTGGCGGGACAAGATCTCGATGCGGGTCGAGCTCTACGGCTGTGACTACGGTATGCATTGTAGAAGTACATATATCGAACGGTATTTGATAATGGTATGAATATGGTTTATTACTGAGGTCACACGCCCGAGCGAGCATGACATGGTTGCAGATGGCATGGTTGTACACAAATGGACCGTTACAAACAACTAATACCCGGAATCGCACCCGGAACTCTTTGTTCGGCAGGCAAGATCACGACAGAGCTATAGAGTCCTTCGTCTGCTATGGTGATCGCTTGATTCTAAAGTATAGTTTTTCACCACAGTGGCAGATAAGATGTACTTCAACGGGAGCTCCCTGGTCAAGGTGGACCTGCTCCGGGATTCGATTGCTGCTTCGCGTGAGGTGATCCGCTTCCGGTTCAAAACGAGCGCCGCCTCGGGAGCCCTGGTCTACTCCCGCGGGACCCAGGGCGACTACATCGCACTGCAGCTGAGGGACAATCGCCTGGTGCTGAACGTGGATCTTGGTATGTCGTTCGTAACTTTAGTTTTCTCTGAATGTCTAATCTAAGTAAGTAAAGTACAATAGGTAAATGTGGGTGTCATCTAAAGGGTCGTACTACGAAAAAATTACTTAGAAATAAGATAACTGATTATTCGACCGAGTGTGTCTCGTAAGAGATCGAACGGTGGTCTTATCTTACAGAATTGTATAATTCGCTGGTGAACATTTTTGCGAGGGCATTTATGCAGAGCGCACTCCAACGAAGCATTTGTACGTTTGTGCCCAGGGTCCGGGACGGCCACGTCTCTGTCCGTCGGCAGCCTGCTGGATGACAACATCTGGCACGACGTTGTCGTATCCAGAAACCGGCGCGACATCATCTTCTCGGTGGACCGAGTGATCGTACAGGGGAGGATAAAGGGAGAATTCTCTAAGCTTAATTTAAACAGAGCTGTAAGTGTAACTTCATATACTATATATATATATATATATATATACCCAATACCGTCGTTGTTAACCCGATGAAAGTAAAAATGTTAAGCCACTTGGATTATTTTTAACCGACCTCGAAGAAGGAGACGCCGTATTGGGGCGGCCTAGAATACTCCCCCCCAATCCCATGCTGACAAAACAGGGTGTCGTAAGAGGCGAGCCTGCTTGGTGGTAGGGCTTCGCGTAAGGATTATATTATCAGTATCATTATTAAGTCATTAATATTATTACTGGTATTATTATCTTTCCGTAAAGCCTGCCTGGCTAGCTACCACCCTCCGGCTTGAGTCAGCCGCCAAACGACTCGTCGTGTTCCGGCTGGGGGCTTGAGAGTCAGTTCTTTCTTTCTTTTTTACCTTCTTCTAATTTCCTGGCTGACAACGCATCAGTGATACCATTGGTTTTGCTGATGTCCATGGGCGACGGTGACCACTTACCATCAGGTGGCTCGTCTGCTCGTTTGTCGGCTATTAACATAAAAAAAAACCTTCCCCTTTTTCCGTTCGTCGTCGAGTAATTCGTCGGTATTTCTTTTTTAGAACTTCGTCTTTTATTAATCGATTTGGAAAATTCTTTTCATTGTTTACGAGGGAATACTTCCCAATTACCCCACTTTAATTTGAAGAAAAAATACCACCTCTTAGAGTCAAACTGAAGTCGTTTTTAGTTTCACTATTTGTGTTTGGTTTGATTAATAAATAGAAGAAATTTGAATTAATTAGGAAGTAAGCGCTACTGTTGGTGACTGAGATGTAAAAACAGAAAGCTTTGGTTTAATCTGTTTAATTAGTACTTTGGATGGTCTTATTTTTATTATTAAAAACATAACGATCGCGTAAAAAAAATTTCAATATTTTGGTTCAGCCAATTCTTTTCTAAATTAGAAATATGTGATTCGTTTTTTCTATATATAACATTGGGTCATAAAATTTCGTCACATAAGGATTTGAAGACCGCTCAAATCACTTAAATGGTGACCTCCAAAGTTGATGCAAATGTTTCTTATTGTTTTGTTTACGGTTGTCAAATTATGTGGCTTGTTCATATACATATACCAGAGTGTTCAAATAACTTCAAAGAAAGATGTACACCAGTCTTAATTCCTGTGCGGGGTGTTAAGACCCCACACCGCACAGTAACAGTGGGGTACAAGTGTTTTTTTGAATAATGCGCCGATGTTCACGTTTTCTAACGAGTGCGTATTTATTGCTATCTACTGTGCTGTGATAATCTGATATGTTACCAATGTCTCCGAAGTGTTCTCGTATGCCATGTCATGAGTGAGATGGAAAATAAAAGTAAAAAGAATGTGCCTTTTCTAATGATACTAAATTAAATGGTCCTTCGAGCCGAATTTATGTTGATTAGAATTTATTATAAAATTGAAATAAGTGGCATGTGTTTAATTAAGAAAATTTATTGATCTAGCTTTACATCGGTGGTGTCCCTAACTTCCAAGAAGGGTTGGTTGTCAACCAGAATTTTACCGGATGCATAGAGAACATGTATCTCAACGCGACCAACGTCATTCAGGACCTGAAGCAAGGCTACGACACTGGAGAGGTCTTTAAGTACCAGAAAGTAAACACGCTTTTTTATTGTCCTGTGAGTAATTGTAATATACTATATAGTTTTATTATATAGTTGTATAAATGAAAATTGGTTCTTACTGAACAAGTTTTTTACTTCTCGCTTGCCATGTTCATTGCCAGCTGTGACCACATGCCATGATATGGAATAAAATCTAGTTTTCCAGCTATATAATAAAGTAATTCCAATTATTTCAGGAGCCCCCGGCACTGCCGGTGACGTTCCTGAAGGAGGGCTCGTACGCCAAGCTGCGGGGCTACTCCGGCGGCACTACGCTCAACGTCTCCATGGAGTTCCGCACCTACGAGAACCACGGTCTCCTCATCTATCACAAGTTTAAGACCGATGGTCATGTTAAGGTATGATCCATTAATTCAGTTGGATGACATAAGATTCTATTTATTACATTATATAGGACTCGTCATATAGGATTTAATTGAAACATGACATTTAAACCATTTTCATCAATATGTATATCCCATATTTGTTTCATGATTGTACTAAGTTTCCTCTCAGCGAGTAGTTGGCTGTAGTTTTATTTCCTTATCGAGTGCATGTTTGCTGAATTCATACACTTTTCAGTACATTATTGTAAAATTGTTTTTTGTGCAGGCTATCTTTCTTCATAAAGGGACGAATATTCTATGGGAATTGTATCTCGAATCTAGTAATGACTATGCCTTTCATCTACAGGTATACATAGAAGAAGGAAAAGTGAAGGTGGAACTGTTCACTGAAGGTTCTCCTAAAGTGAAGTTGGACAACTACGCCGAGGAGTTCAACGACGGCCGCTGGCACTCGCTCATGCTCACGATGGCCACGGACAGCCTCACGTTGGCTGTGGACTACCGCCCGGTGAAGACCACCAAGAAGCTGCGGTTCTTCACCGGGAGCACTTATTATATCGCCGGTGAGGAAAGCCCGTACTTGTAGACTCATGATGCAGCCGGTCGCCGGTACCAACGACACATAACGGATATTTTATCTGAGGGTCAGGAGTTGCATTACTGTCGTAATTTACTTCAAGGAGGATTACCACTGACAGATTTACTTTCGGTCGATTATGTCGCTTCGGTTCTGGTTGCTGCAACCTTTTATGGCTAATGACGCTTCCAGACATTAATTGTCGCCCGATCACAGGCGATGTAGATAATAAATATCAGTAATTTCTGTATGACTAAGCTGTCATTGTCGACAACATAATAACTATCTTCCTTTGGAACTCGGGTCTTCCGTCACACTGAGAGGAATAAAGGCCATAGTGTACTACGTCGTTGTAGGTTTGTGGATGGTGGACGGTGGTAATGTTACTTTGGTATGTGTAGGCGGCAAGGCTCCTCCTCGTGGCTTCATCGGATGCATGCGGAAAATAGCCGTGGACGGCAACTACCGGCTGCCCTCCGACTGGAAGAAGGAGGAGTACTGCTGCCCCAACGAGGTCGTGTTCGAAGCGTGTCAGATGATCGACAGGTGGGGATTAAGTTACAATATTACTGAATTTTAATATAACCGGAGGGTAGTTGTCTAATAATGTCGCGGTATTGACCGAGGTTCCTCATGAGGAATCTTTAGTACCATACAAACGTGGTAGATTTATATTGAACGGTTTTCAGATGCAACCCCAACCCGTGCGAACACGGCGGCGTGTGCAGCCAGAGCGCGGAGGAGTTCAGCTGCGACTGCCAGGGCACCGGCTACGCGGGTGCCGTCTGTCACACGAGTAATGCTCTATTTTTTTTTTTACATATATATGTGGTACTAGTTAGTGTATTTGGTGTAGGTACTGTGGATCTGTTACTAAATAATTTATTTATGCAAATTCAAGCAGTTTGTCGTCACATAATCGTATAATCAATATCAATAATCAATCGGTTGGTGTTTTTCTTCTATTTTATATACCCATTATGACACATGATCGTACCTCGTTGCCAGCCATCCACCCACTGTCGTGTCAGGCGTACAAGAACGCGATGGGCGTGTCCCGTTCCGCGGACATACAGATCGACGTGGACGGCTCGGGGCCGCTGCCCGCGTTCCCCGTCACCTGCGAGTTTTACTGTGAGTTTTATTTGCAGCGACTTGCCCCATTGTTCTATCAGGTTTTTATGACTGAGACGACTCAGTCGCTCATGCGTAAAAATTTAAATGGTTTTTTTACATAGAATGAGTTAATGCTTGACAACAATACCACCTGATGCTAAGTGGATAAGTTTTTTTACTCGAAGTAAGGTTTTTTACAAACACTTCGAAACCCAAGCTAGCCATCGCATCAGTAACTCTCGGAAGTGGAAGTTTGAATTTCGGGAGCAATTCAAAGAAAATAACTTCTAGCGTCTTACAGAAGGAGTTATGCGGTATTGCTTTGTATCCAGTGCATTTATTGGAAATATGCCACCATATGTGCGCCGGAGGTGTTTTAATATGAGTGTGTTTAATGGTAAAAATGTATTATGATACCTGGTAGTTCTCCTAAAGAGGACGAGTAACTCTCCTCACAACTGTTTCACAAAGGTCATCAGCCATTCATGTTCGGTGTGTGTGTGTGTGTGTGTGCGTGCAGCGGACGGGCGCATCCTGACGGCGGTGTCGCACACGGCGCTCGCGCGGTCGCAGGTGGACGGGTTCCAGGAGCCGGGCAGCTTCCGGCAGGACATCGTGTACCACGCGTCGCGCGCGCAGCTCGAGGCGCTGCTCAACCGCTCGCACTCGTGCAGCCAGCGGCTCGAGTACATGTGCCGGCACTCGCGGCTGCTGAACTCGCCCAGTAACTGACATATTTATAAATTTATAGATCTTCCGATTGATCGGGATCACTATTAATTATATTTTTTGTTACATGCTGTAATATACTGTAATACCTGTAATAAATTCTATGAAATTGATTTATTCGAATTTCTAAACATTGAAGTCGTCTATAGGTTTTGTACATAATAAGAATCGATGGCAATACAATAATAACAGCCTGGTATTCTCACCACGACCAAAGGTCATATAGATAAGTAATTTTACAGTCGTACCATAGATGTCACTGTATTACTTTTTAAAGTTTCCCTTTTTAATTGACATCGCAGCAAAAGAGTGTTAATTTACTTTTTGAATCACTCTAATTTTTAACTGTTCCACCTCCTCCACCGCGACTGAACACTACACGCTCGTGTGTTCGCACCGGGCAGGCGACGAGGCGACGTTCCACCCGTTCGCGTGGTGGGTGTCGCGCGCGGGCCAGCGGATGGACTACTGGGCGGGCGCGCCGGCCGGCAGCCGCATGTGCGAGTGCGGCGTGCTCGGCAACTGCATCGACCCCACTAAGTGGTGCAACTGCGACGCGGAGTACTCGCCGCTGCGGCTCGACGGTCGGTGCCGGCCCTACCGGGAACAATTAAATTTTCAAGTTGCACGCCGTTACTTTTGATATTTAATAGATCACAATAGTTAAGATCGAAGTCATTACATCATCCCGAAATATACTTCTGTGTCCATTGTCTCATAAATCGGGAAGTTTTACTCGGCTATAAATTGTAATGAGTGCTTCCAGTAACTGTGAATAGAAAAAATATTCCTTGGGAGTTGCTTGTCGCTTCTCCTTCTGGGTCCACTAACAGATTAATTCCACTGACGGTCTAGTGAGTATAGTAAAATATATTATTGCTACATGCAGAATTCCAAACGGACGGCGGAGAGATCACAGAAAAAGAATTTTTACCAGTGAAGCAGTTGAGATTTGGTGACACGGGTAGCCATCTTGACGAGAAAAAAGGATTCTTCTCTCTCGGTCCGCTGTTATGCGAGGGAGATGGTGATTATAATTTATTTATTATTCCCCATTTACGATATTCATATAATACTTTTTATATTTGTGACACTATAAATATAGAAATTATTAAAATTCATTCTATTCTAAATAAAATAATAAATAAAAATAATTATTTATTATTTTTATTATTATCTTGATAGGTCAATATGGTGTTTTCTCTGTCAGAGTGGACAATTTCTCTTCTTGATTTAAGAGACAAGTTAACTTAGTGGTAAAAGAAGAGGCTTATTAAATACAATGGGTATCGATTGGCCAGATCTGTTCGGCAACGCAGTGACGTTCCGCATATCGGACGCCGTGATCCAGCTGCCGCCGTTCGACCTGGGGCACAGTGGCGACATCTACTTCGAGTTCCGCACCACCAAGGAGAACGCTGTCCTCCTGCACGCCAAGGTATCGTGTTATATACTAATATCGTGTTATATACAAAGAGTAGACAAACATGTAAGTTACAAAAATATTATCTAGTACTATATAAAATACTACACACACACAAATAAACCTTTTTTGGTAGATCTATATGGAGGGGCGATGAAACTTATATGGATTATAAATTTGTCGACAGCCAAAGTCCATAAACATGTGTGTGATTGAAACTATACAATTTAATTTTACAAAACCAAGTACATCTGATAACTATAATTCTTGTGATACTCACTGTATCTTTTATACTTTCATCATGACGAGGAAAAACTTTACATGTGATTATATTGTATATTATTGTACCAGTATACTTTGACTTGACTTTGGAGTATACAAGTTAATGTGAGACGATTTAAAACTATAGAGTCATTGAATATTAATTTAATGAAAAACGTTACTTATTCATTATGATGACCTCAGTGACTGTAGCAGGTCTCGGTTATTAAATTGTTGTATTGTCACTGGCCCGTAGTAAACTTTTTGTACAATTTCGATGATACACATTCATAATATGGATGAAACTAATATAGCTGCTTACATATACATATACCGTGGTCGTTGTTGTCACAGGGCCCGCAGGACTACATCAAGCTGTCGCTGATCGGCGGCGACCAGCTGCAGCTGCAGCTGGCGGTGGGCGACACGCCGCTCGGCGTCTCCGTGGAGACCAGCAGCCGCCTCGCCGACGACCGCTGGCACTCCGTCTCCGTCGAGAGGAACAGGTGACCGCCGCCTTTGACAGGACTGTGGAGTTAATAACGGCCCGGTTCGATATCAAAATCACTGCACGTATGGGCCGTCACTTTAATACGAGACATGCTTCGTTACCGATGAAATGTCTTCATAGTTACAACTGCTTCAATTATTATTTTAAATAAAAGAAGCTATGATTCGTCGTCGTGATAAAAGCAGTTGTGGGATGTATTCATAATAAATGTTCAGTGCCAATTTGTATACATACATTTATTATACATAAAACTGAGCACTATAGCCAGGCACGGCATATTTCAAGTTTTATATAATAGTTGTATATTATATAATATGTTATATGTTAAGATGCGATTAACTATTACAATTATATGATAGTGTACCTTCGCGAGTTTCAGTTTAAAGGTCAGCTCAGAGGGTCCAAAATGGTCTACTAACAAGTGACTTCCATTTCATTGCGAGGAATAGAACATTATGATTTACAATATTAAAGTAAAATTCTCTATTGACAGGAAAGAAGCGCGTGTGGTCGTCGACGGAGCCCTGAAGAACGAGATCCGAACGGCCAAGGAGCCGGTGCGAGCGCTGCACCTGACCACGGGGCTGGTGCTGGGCGCTTCGCTGGACAGGAAGGACGGCTTCGTGGGGTGCATGCGAGCTCTTCTTCTCAACGGGGTCTCGGTGGACCTTCGGTCCTATGCGAAACGAGGTAACTGTCATGTTATTTACATTTTTTGTTTAAAGACGATTGTGTACTATCTAATACCCATTTTTGAATCGAATTATGAGTGCGCTGTGAAACTTTTGGAAAGATGTCTCTGTAGTCTATAATATACCTCACACACATCCTCACAAACATTTATTCATTATACTATATTTATATTTAACATACACTACATATACATACAGAAACATATATATATCGCACGCACACGTTCGCTCATAGCTTTCACGTCTTCGAGCCTGGCGCTATTTCGATTCGAAGCGACAGTACACTACAGTATAGGGCCGCAGACCTCGTCGTGCCTCACCCTCCCCGCGGGACGGGCGCGGCCGCGGTTCGCCTCGTCAGTCTAGTATAACAACCGTGTCGCTTGACCGCTCGGCTACCTTACGCGTATCTCATTTGTGCTTACGCCGTACCACAAGTCTCACTTCGTTTTTTGTTTATTCTTGGATCAGCGGAACGTCTCCCATGTATAAATTGTATGTTTTTTATGATTTTCCCAATCATTGTCAACAATTTTTGTCACGGCGTAATCATGGCCCATGTAACTGGGTTAAGATTTCGGTATAAAGTACAAAAATCGTCATTATTTTTTTTATTAAAAATGTAACGTGTATGCGTGCGGTGATGTGCGGTGAACGTGTAAAATAATGATAAACTAATCAAATAACCCTTGACTATAGTGTTTCTAAATTTACTTTCGGACATTTATTCGTTGTCAGGAAGAATATGTGTCTAAACTCCTATAGACAAAATGAGAAAGGGCTACTTATCACTTTGACTGCAAAATTTGGATATGTCATATTTCATGTATGACAGATCCGAAACAGAAGGTTGTTTATTATAAATTTCGTATTTAACTATGCGCTAGAGGTAGGTCAGCGCGTCCGACTCGAAGGACCAAGGTGAGCACAGTTGACGTGTCGGCAGGTCTGTACGGCGTGTCGCCGGGCTGCGTGGGCAAGTGCCAGTCGTCGCCGTGCCTCAACAACGGCACGTGCCTCGAGGGATACGACTCGTACTCCTGCGACTGTCGCTGGACCGCCTTCAAGGGACCCATATGCGCTGACGGTCAGTACGGTTCTATCCAATCTCAGTTCGATTGTTGTGCGATATGTTAATTTAAACAATGTATAAAGCTTTAATTAGTTACAGTCTTATGAAGCATAACAGTTAGAAAATTTGAGCAGGAGGTGGTATTTGTTTTTTAATGTCTTTAGAATTTGCGAATGTGTCGGCTCTTTGATGTATCGCTTATGTCGAAGACGATCGTTCTCTCATATAAATTTTACTAATAGACAAGTTGGAAGGATGCATTGATGCGTGCAACTTGAACGCATTACTTGATTTCAGATGCAACATGCCTCCAGTGGGTCATTCCACCCAACATCAGGCATGATCGTATGCAAATTGAAATTAAAAAAGTAGTGTGAAATAAATTTTTCAGGACCGGTCATTTAAATAATAATGTTTAATAATTGCACGGTGTGCTCGTATCGTAATGCAGAAATCGGCGTGAACCTCCGTCCGAACTCGATGGTGAAGTACGACTTCCTGGGCTCGTGGCGGTCCACCATCAACGAGAAGATCCGCGTCGGCTTCACCACCACCAACCCTAAGGGCTTCCTGCTCGGTTTCTACTCCAACATCTCCGGGGAGTATCTCACTCTGATGGTTTCCAACTCTGGTACGTATCGTGGCGGTAAAATTATCAATCGTCGCTCCAGCTCGACGACGACAATCGTGCTGAACCTGAATCGATCTGCACAGCCTTGTTAATTTCTAGTCTTTACTCATTCTTAGCTCGATCGTTGAGGTTCTGGGTTTAATTGAATGCAGTCATTTTTTGTAACGTGAAGGTCGTTGTGAAATTATTTTTATGGCCATAGCACATAGAATTTATTATCTTGCTTGGGTGGTTGAACGAACAGCGGTCTTTCTTAAACTATTCCAGGTAGCCTGCGAGCCGTGTTCGACTTCGGCTTCGAGAGGCAGGAGATAATCTTTCAGGGGAAACATTTCGGTATGGGACAGTACCATGACATTAAGCTATCCAGAAAGAACAGCGGCGCCACCATAGTGCTTCAGGTGAGTTACGATGTGCAGTTTATTCACTATTACTTTTGACGCTGACCGTACCATCGGCTCACCTACTGATTCTGAGCCGCGTATGGTTCGTGTTCTCGAGGTGCCCTCGCCGTTCGTTTGCTGTCGGTTGGGAGTGAACGCCGGCCGTCGCTTTGTTGCAGGTGGACAACTACGAGACGCAGGAGTACGACTTCAACATAAAAGAGTCTGCGGACGCGCAGTTCAACAACATCCAGTACATGTACATCGGACGGAACGAGTCCATGAGCGAGGGGTTCGTGGGGTGCGTCAGCCGCGTCGAGTTCGACGACATCTATCCGCTCAAGTTGCTGTTCCAGCAGGACCCGCCCCCGAACGTCAGGAGCCTGGGAGGTGAGCGGGCAGTATTACCTCTGTTCCGTGCATATCTTTGCACTTCTGTTATTTATTCATCGTCACAACCTTGCAACCTATATTATCCCACTGCCGGGATCAAATGTCCTTTCACAATGAGAAGGGTTAAGGCCATGGTCCGCTCACGTCGGCCATATAATGCTGACCAAGTGTGGGATGTCAGACTTTTATTAATTGATTATAGAGAAATTAAAGTTAGGAAATAATAAGGAGGTAATAAATTTATTTCAGATGTTACATTTTTTTTTGGCTGAGTTTATTTTTAACCTAATGTTAATATACAAATATTAATTTACACTTACACTTTTAAAATTTATACTTTTTACACTTGGCCTACCAAAAATATTCATAAAACACTGACCATTAGTGAACTAAATTGAAAACAATACTAGGTCACTTACACCACAATAAAAATTGTTATCCAGGTATTCTCCACGAGGACTTCTGTGGAGTGGAACCCGTGACCCACCCGCCGGAGCCGGTGGAGACCAGGCCGCCGCCCGACGTCGACCTGCAGTCCGAGATCGACTTCCATCGGACCGACGAGGCCATTCTCGGCAGTGAGTACTTGTAATAGTTAGCGATTGGTCGTAGCAATATATTTTTTTTTATTTAACTATTAATGCACACAGAAATATAAAAAGAATAAATTACGACAAGTAACACATATACAATATTATCTTAACGGTTTTTATATTTGTATGAATGAATCCGTTAATCGATGTTTCGAGGTTGAATCCAAAGACCACGATTGAATTAAAAATGCCTTGAAAGATTGATTTAAAAAATACTACTACCGTCACGCACTGATCCCTGCCGTTGTACAGATACGTAGGTCTCGCTGTTATTATTGCACTAGACGAGCGACCCGTCCAAACTCCGTTCGGATTCAACAATAAATTATTATACACGTACACTTGATGTATAGCCTATGTCGATGCGGAGTAATGTACCTTTCAAATCGTTAAAGAATTTTTCCTATAGGTCCCATGTTTGCGTACGAGTACGACAGAGATTATCTTTCGCGTATACGCAAGCTCAGAAAATTTGCACTCTCTCTTTATAATTTAGCTATAGGTGTTGTAGGCTTAAGACCGGGGCAATTTTCGCGCTTAGGTTGGCCACCGATCCTTTCACATTTGGCTGTTATCAGATACTCAGATTGGCCATTAACCAGTAAAGTAAACCGCGTCGACCCAATGCACTATTCCAGAAAATGCTATTGAGAATTCTATGTGAAAATTTCCGATCTCTTTGGCATCAAAAATCTAGAACTCTTGGTTTTAGAACATTCGCGGTTTATCTAAATTAATATTCATATTAATTATTATAACTTCAAATTCATAATTTCCTTAGAATACCGTGCAGCGCTAACGATACTTCGATTTCATATAAGAATTTACCACAGATCCATCCAGATCCCCACAACCAAATACAATCTGAGGCTATCGCCGTAAAACAATTTTGGGTTGTAACGTACACTCATAAACATAGAGATGTGACCATGGACACATCGGCAACAATATCTGTCTCGGGAATGCATTCAGTAATCTGCCTGCGCAAACACGGCTTTAGCTGATTTTCCATAGGCAGATTCAGACAAAGTGATCACAAGATGACAAAAAAAAACGTATTCAAAGTGAAAATCTAGCAATCAAAATTTTCTCTCAGGTTCGTATTGTTTCTTTTGCAACAGCTAATTTATATCGAGTGGCGTTTTGTTTCTAGATCGTATCGATCGTTAAATAATATTGCAATTTAATTTTAATTTACATAATTTGGAATATTCAATCGTAGAGAAACGGTGACAAGTTTAATGTCCAAATTATTCAGAAACTTGAAGACGTTAATATTTTTTCATTTTGTTGTGTTTGTATGATGATTTTTTAGTTACAATATTTTAGGATCAAAGAGACTGAAAATATAATATTATATAAATATAAGGTTTTGTTAAATGCATTATGAAACCCATTCATTACATCTTACTTTAATTCTAAATCTGTTACAAAATATAAAGCCCGTCCGTGAACTGCGCATTGTCAAGAAGCATCTTTGATCAGCCTTTATTCTACCATGTTCCGTAACAAGCGATTGGTTTGGGCCTCTTTGATTAAATTAATTTTGACGTTTGTTTACAGCGGTGCTGGCGTTCATCTTCCTCCTCCTGATCGTGGTGGCGATAGTGCTCGTGCGCGCCCTCTCGCGGCACAAGGGAGAGTATTTGACACAAGTAAGTGTTGAAAGAATTATTCACATAAATGAATCAATTGGAGCTTAAATGTCGAAGTAGAAACACATTGTAATGTACTCCCCGTTAGTGCCAATGTTCTGTTGACGTGTTTTGAATCAGAATGAAATAAGCATTTCGATTCGAAGTTATTTAATGTAGTTCAATAGTATTGATCGTTCGGATGCGTCCTGCAGGAGGAGCGCGGCGCGGACGGCGCGCCCGACCCGGACGCGGCCGCGCTGGCCGCCGCCACCGGCCCGCGGGTCACCAAGCGCAGGGAGTTCTTCATATAGTGCGCGCACACCTGCGGACACGCTACGTATATGTATTGACGCGCGAGCACGCACAGATATAAATATATAGACTGATATACACTGTCACACAAATACATACAAACGCATTCCCAGGAATTATACACAAACTAGCACTTATACAATAGTGGTTCGGCAATTAATTGTAATAGAGTCTATTTTAATTTCTACTATAACAGAACGAGTGCAAGTTTTTAAAGTGCATTATTAGTGTAAACGTTCACTGTTCATTGTGTGTGTATGGAACGTTCACTGTGGAAGTAATATTCGTAATTCAGCTTCACCCAACTATCCCGTGATCAAATCCAATTGTCTAAGCCCAATAATAAAATAGTTAATTCATGCATCACCTTTGGATATTTACTTACTGTAGAATAGAGGTCTATTCGAATAGGCATCTCTCTGTCCGGTTCTAGGTAATTAGAATGTAGCATATTCTTGTTATCCTCTTGGTGTCATCAGGGTGCCTCTACCAGTATGCTATACTCCACTTACCGAAGCGTGGTCGCGATTAACGAAATTTAACCCCCCCGTCGGTTACAGACTGTTTGAAGTGCAGTTGCCATTTTGCCACTTCACTAGACTCTGCAGCACGCCGCGGGACTTTGAATGAACTCACATATACCACAGATAGCTTGTATGTTGTAGTTATTATAAATCACGTTAGAATAAATGAGAGTATCTTCATACATTATATTGTATATCATATATATTTTTATATGACAACGTATGCGATAGTACAAGCTGAAGATTTTGCTTCAATAAGTAATGGATTAAATTAGATTCGATATCGTTCAGTTGGAATCGTTCGTCGACATTTGAACACCGAATGATTTGTGAGTGACCGAATGAATATTACAAAATGTACAGCTGACGCAACGGCGGAGCCGGTCCCGTTGCGGACGGCTCTGTGACCGTTGAGCGCGTGCGTGATGCGCCGCTCCGTTTCAGTAATACGTACTAATTATCATGTTTAGTACAAATCGTACGTGAAGCGTGGCTTGTTGGCACAAGAGCTTTGATCCGAGCAGTAAAATGTATAGTAATAACACAATGATTGCCTTACGAAACATAGTAAACTTAGTACCTTTAGTGTAGTTTACGTGGGTGTGCGGGCGCGGGCGATGTTTTAAGACCGTAAATGTATTAAGGCTTTACGAGTATCTGCCAATGGAGCATCCATTGGCATTTATGCACGTGAACACTTCAAGTGAGCCGCCATGCTTATTGCTTAAAAAACTCAATACCTAAGTTAATAAATTAGCCAGACGTTTTTTCATGCGGTTTCATTGTTGACATATTAAATTAACTATAATATTTACCATGAATTTCGTACAATTTTACAGTTTACATGTTATAAAAATATTATCACTTTTTTGGAAATGAATTTAGGGGGTCTCCACATTTGTCCGTGGTTACATTTTCAGTTCGGCGTTTATTGATTTCATTTTTCAACACGTTTCCTTCGTCCGATTACAATAGCTACGATTGTAAGTTGAAAAAAAGAAAATTCTATTGATCTTTACAAAAATATTTACTGCTGAAGTGAACATTTGAAACTGAATATTTATTGAATTAGTATTCGCTTGGCTGCGACCCATTCATTGTAGAGGGCTTAATCGTACGGTACACTGTTCTAACGCGGATTAGTGGAATTGTATAAATAAATGACTATTGGTATTAATCCCAATGTATGTACTATAGACTTTTACACGTCGGTTGCAATAATCTTCCTCCAATATAGGAAACTTGCACATTTAGTCATAAAATTAAATCCTCAAATACAAAAGAAAGAAGTAATTGTTTATTTTACTAAAAAAAATATATAGTATAAATAAATATATTAATTTAATGCATAATATTTCTAACAGTAATGCACAGGTGGATTCGTCGGATTGATCATAATTGTAATCCTAATACTTAAAACTGACGGCAATATGTACTAAAACCAACGTAAAAAATAATATTTCTGTAAACTCGTTTGCTCTAACCTAGTTCTCCCGTAAGGTGCCATTTGGCTTCAACATATTTTCTATTATATCTCGCTTCAATCGCTCATTGTGTCATTATTGTGTGGACGATTTCAAATCTGTTATTTGTTGTACTTGCTCATGTAGTTCTGAGGGAACGAGCGGCATCTAATTGTTAATTACTAGCGACATACTAGTGTCAGTACAATAGTTGTTATCGGGTTAGAGGGGTGATTCGGACTGCGTTTCGAAATGTATCAATGTGTTTGTTTTAAAAATGATTGACACTGTTGATGTGTCAAAATTTACTCGATGTGTTGTCAAATGTTGTTTGTGAGAATTGTTCTTGTATGCCCAAAATAGGACATGATATTGTTGAACTCTGCCCATCGATTAAAACAATTAATAACATACCAAAGGTGTGTGTACCTTGTGTTCTTCACGCAAACGTTATAGTCAACGGTATCGACACGCGCCCGACTCATTATAAACTTCACTCTAAATAAAATAACCCATCGTAACGATGGCATCTCGGTTGACGAGCAGCTGGAGTTGACTAGCGAGGGCGTTGTCAAAAAGCGCCCTGTCAACACTATACCGTAGCTGTGGTACTGAGAGCGGGGTGGTCATTGGTGCGCACGATCTATTCAGTAGTAATAGTTATGAAAAGACTAATGGTAACGCACGTACAAACACATTACTAATCCGTCATCATTATGAACACACACGTTTTTATCTCACGGTATTGGACACACACAAATATATACTAAGTTCACATATCGTGTAAGTAACTACCTAAGATCTGAGCAAGATGTACAAATTATCGCCGACTGCTGCGCGACATTTTTGTGTATCTTTTTTTTTGATACCGGTATATTTTATGTTAGCAATATTTTAACACAAACTTATTTAAAATTAGAACACAGATATTTGTATGTTTATATCGTAGTTTGTATGCGATGAAATCGATAAGTTTCAACGGTTCGTTATTATGTTGTGTCGACCGGATCGAATGGTTAACTGAAATCACCGCGGAATGTGCATAATTGATTTAAATAATAGGGTAGTCACGATACGGACATTAATGTCGATATTCTAGTTGTTTGAACCGCGTTGGCGACGCAGCGGCTGCAAAATCAATGTGATCATCGTGAGTACTTATTGTTATTGTTATGAAAAAATCCAAATCAAAGGGAAAACTGATTTAGATCCAAACTACATACTTACCGATTTCATTTACTGTTATGAGGTAATACTTAGCATAAGGCACATAATATATGTATTTGCGTACGAATGTGAATCTCTTATCAGTTTTGTTAAGACAGACAAATTTATTTTAGGTTTTACGTTGACTAATTTAATGTATTCATTGTATCGTGTTCGTTTTGATTATTACATTTTTCCGTCCAAAACAACTCTCGTTTACTTAATTTTCTATTTCTGTGGTGTATATTTAAAATCGAAATCGTTTTTTTTTTGACAGGCAAGTGTCTTCTGATAGTTATTTTGTGAAAATCACATAAAAAGTTATTAATCGATTTAAAACGGTTACGCTCTGTATATTTGAACAGTAGCCGAGAATATTATTTTGGTAAACGTACTGCATCGACGATCAGCCGAATCTAAACTTCATAGGGTACGTGTCAAGTGTGGTTTTAGATATAAGAATATCATGTCCATTTAGGATTAGGTCGTTGATTAAAGACGTAATGTAAGATTTATATTGGACGCGGTTATATCGTAAGAGTTGTATTTTTAAGGGGGAATGATTTTCACAATGAGCCAGGTTATATCTTGATTAATATCTGATTAATTGGATTAGCGTATCAATGTTACTTCTGTAATTCCGATCAATGGTATAAACATCGTGTATCGCCTCGCCACTGGTGCTTGGCAAAACTGATATTTAAATTAATAAATATTTTCTTTACAAAAATATATCTTACGTCTTAAAACATACAACTCGACGACTGCGTTCGAGCGCTTCCACTTTGTATGAAAGCGATTGTGTTCGTTTGGTTTAACGTGTGCGTCTTAGCGAGTCGACCAGCTAATGTTGTGAGCCTTCGCTGTGAGGGACTGAAAATGCCGTAATATTCAAACGTAGACTAAATAATAACTGATAAACATAATTTATCACGATATCATTAACACTGTAGCATTAATAGTCATAAATATTTTGTTTTGTCCTTTCGTTAATTGTGTAGGTTAGATGGACAGAATATAGTATTAATCGAATCATAAATTACAATTGCGTCACACGATGATGCCTTCGAATGCCTGTAATGTTTAGCTTTATTGAATATTCAGTCTGATGATTTATTTGATATAGTTTAGTGAGTTTGTGATCGATAATAACAGCGAATACTGATCGAGTTGATTGTAGCGAGTTGTGACGTCTGACGACGTGTGTGTAGTCGGTCCCCGCAGCCGCAGCGAGGAGAGTGCCTTACGGCTCACGTAGCGAGTGTAAATCACTAATAAAAAAATTTAAATGCACACCAACTTGTTTTTTCATTCACCTGAAAATACCTTTTCCTTGTCCAAAATTTTTTACCACTACATAGTATAAAGCAAAGTTCATCTCCTTCCTTTTGGGAAAGTTTGGAAACTAGCGCAAGGAATTTTGTTTTTTTATTTTTATTTTTGACTCGTAGATAGTATTGTTACAAAGCACATTTAAGTACATAATTTATGATTATGAGTGTAAGTAGGGCGGTGTATGGTGTTAAATTTCGAGTCGAAATCGAGAAAGTCGAAATACACTAGGTACAAAATCAACTTAAAGCCCTTTAAGTTATTTTGACAGGCGCCTATTTATCTAACTGAAACTTCGTCAAATTAGTAGCTCGGCGTGACATGACTTGTGGGTTCTATATCAATGTCATCAACCCAGTTGTGTGTTTATAATTTGTATCGCCGTCCGCAACAAGTGGTCCAGGTAGAAGAAGAAACTTATGGTTTGGAAATAAAAAGGACTGGCTGCGGGTTAAAAGCACAAATAAGCTAGTTCATATGACTGCTGATAAAGAAACGTATCGACAAATGGTCGCTGACCTCTTTGATGGAGATGGCACGTGAAGAAGAAGAAGAAGAATACAATTCGTCTTATTTGGAATGTAGACTTACCGAAGAGTTTATTATTAAACTACTCGGTGAAACTTCGACAGTTTTGTTTTCAATAAACTCCAGCAGCCTATTAACCAAACTAATAAGCTATTCGAAGCAATAGTAAAATTTCACCTTTACCCCGGCAGAACAGGATTTATCAACCAACAATGTATGTCAATTTAAGTATTGTGAGCGTTAACCCATTAACGGCGTAATCGGGGGCCACTCCGCTCAAGGACGCAACCTGGCCTAATGCCCCAGTGCTCGAAGGTGGAAGCCGAGTGGGCGCGCGTGCTCGATGGGCTGTGCCGCGAACCACTTGCGCTCTCGATACACTAGGGACGCGCCGCACGTCGGTCGTCTCCACTCGAGTTTTAAGGTTAGTAGTATCGCTGGTTGTGGACTATAAAAGTTTAAAATATTAAGATGACTTGTCTATAGAATAAAATTACGAATTGCTCACCACAGTACTTGCCAAATCTTCTAGAACATCACCCGAGGGTAACGACACGTGTTGTTTCTTCCTGAGCTCAGCTTCTTTTTAATAAAAGATGTGAAATCTGTTAGGCGCGCGGGCAACACTTAAAAAAATCTTTTCGTCGCTTATCGTGTGACCTTCGTTCGCAGCTTGCTTTTTTCTCTAACGGTTTGCAAAAGACAGTGGCATTCATATACCACAGATGAGGTCAATTCTTGTACTGGCTTGAGTTCATTCCACAGACAAGCAATGAATCATTGACATAGACAAAAATAACTAGGAATAAATTAACTAGCGTTACCACCTAGGGTATTTGTAAAACGTGTGCAATGAGAAATAACATAATAATATAAATAACAATAACATTATCAGTCTGTATGAACCTTCAGTTTCAATGCATTTATTTCTTAAAAACTATTATTTAACTTCTAATATGTTTTTGCCATTACTGTCAACACAGGCATTAAGGAGGATAGATGCCGCTTATACATTCATCATCATTCATTCATTACAACCCACATCGGTCCACTGCTGCGCTCGGGTACCCTTTCGCAATGAGAAAAGTTCAGGCAGTAGTGTGGCACGTAGTTTAAGTTCGGGCTGGCAGACTTCACACACCTTTGAAAACATGGAGAACTCTCAGCTGTGCAGGTTTCACCGAAGCAAGTTATTATTAATTAATAGCTTATATACATTAAATAGTATGAAAACGTTAAAAACTGCGCGTGTCCTTTCTTTCATTCATACGATGACGTCATGGTTTATAAAGAAACAAAAACAAAACGCGGCAAGTTAAACGGTTATTAAAAGATTGTAAAAACATAAAAATTTATCCCTACCGCCTCACATCTTCACTTTTTTGTACGTATTAAATGTATTGTTACTAAATGTAAAGTAAAAATACCAATGAATAGCTGAAATAATTGGATTTGATTGAGATGAAATATTGAGATATGTTTTATGTGATGTAACAGCAATTTAAAGCAGGAAAAATATTTAAGTAATCAGCCCCCTATAAAATTTTGTCCCAACTTCTTGCCTGTTGATCCTGGATGTTCTATACGATGTGATAACCAACGTATATATTTACATAGTCTCATCCGAGCGTTCAACTTAGGGACAGTTACATTTTACGACGACGCTAAAACCTCGTCTCAAACTATTGACACGGTACAACCCTAGCGCCCAGTTCCCACGTAAAAGTGCCAGATATCGACGTCAGCGCTTTGCAAACGGGTTAAGTGTTACAGGTGCTTAGCCGATTCGCTTTAAACGGCTTTCAATCGACCGTTTTGCCACTGCAGAGCTTCTAACAAAAGAACTCGTTCGGAGCCTAAGGTCGGGTGGCGTTCGACACGGTTTTAGCGCGGTTTGTGCCCACTGACCTAAAATGTTTCTATATCTAGAACTGGTTAAGGGTGCTACGGTCAACTTGCTATTTAGCGAGTAAGTAGAGTATAATTTCGTTATGATACGAGTGCTTATTATTTGATTTCTAATAACCAAAAATTTTGTCCTGGACGGCGTGTTACGAGCGAAACATTGGTCAATGATCGTCAATGTCAATTAACGATTCGGTGGCTTTTATGAGTGTTACTGTATCTCGGATATTGTCGGGGTTAAGCTTGTAAGGGGCTCCTGCCATCCTTGGCTATGGCGAGAACAAGGCAATGCTGTTGGGTCCATTATTTTACAGTTTGCTGGCTTAATCTCGATGGCATTCATGTATCATGATAGGGCGGCGGTGACTTATTACCGTCACGCGGTTCCTCAGCTTTCAGTCGGCTGTTTGTTGGCCGCAATAAAAAAAGGCTAAATCTAAAGTAATAAAAATTAAACAAAATACAAGTACGATGTGGACACATTAATTGTCCTTCAAATCAAGCGCCCATCGTAACTCCAAACATAAAAGCGTGCCGTGGAAATATTTCAAAAAGCAATCTATGAATGAAAATATCATTTATATTTCACCCTCTACGTGTCCCCATAAAGGCTGTGTAAACAACGACCCTCATCCCTGCGGCCTCGAGAGGGCAGTGGCGGTAAAAACTGATTTTACGTTTACGGCACCTGCCGACCTGACGACCACACCTGCGCAACCGCCCCCTAGAGGGCGCTTATCCTTTTACTGGCCTCTTGTCTGTTGAAACTGTTGTACATTTTGAGCCTTGTTCGTTAAATAAACTTTTCTGAACATTTTCGCCGCTTTTTCGAGGAAAAGCGAGATGATCACGTAATTTCTAAGACTATAACATTAAAAATAGTTGGTGTTGAGTTTTTTACGATGTGTATTATATGGTTAACGTAATATTACCTGTTTATTGACTTCGGCCTCTGCATTAGGATAGTAATATCGGTTAACGGGTGATACGTTCTACGAGGACGTCATGAAAAACCTCTTGTTAAGTTGTTCTTCAGAACATTTGGTCTTCCTCAGAATTAAGTTAATATGGTCTTTGCCATTGACTTTTTTTATGTCATACGGCCGACAAACACATAGGCCGTTAGCCGTTGGTAAGTTACCGCCGGTCATAGACACCCGTCCAACCAAATGCGACGACAGCGAAGGTAACGTGGGACTTGCTTAAAGCCGTCTCTTCATTACTACAACTGGAATACGTTAAAACATTTCAAGGTTGATTTTAGAAGGAGGGTCTGATCTGGCGAGGCAGAAACAACCCTGCCACTGTGCACGACTATCGCGGGGATTAAATTATGTGGTACAGATTCCTCCGAAAGGCAATATGCTTTTTCGTTGTTCAATAGAGCGCACACTAAGCAGAGAGGTTGGTTTGGACTCGAGGATGGACGGCTAATACTTTTCTACTATTGACAATTTTTGGTGTTCTTCAGAGTATTTTATCACTTTGATACATGTTTATAGCAAGCACAGCTTCCTTGAGTTTGGCGTTTACCTTGGATTCGTACACGGAACCATTGTGAGTTGTCAATGTACGCGTGTCATAGGAGCACTACCATAATTCTAAGTCTAGATAATTATGTACAGCCCCTGTAATTTTCTTTATCAAATCATAAATACATGTTATTATAAGAATGTAGAACCATAAGTTAACCTTTAATTTGCAGTCTATTCAGATTCCCGCATTCAAGTTGAAATCATAAGGTGTGCTGACAAACTCGCTCCCCTGTAATCACTCGCCCCTCTGGCACCGTGCGCCCGGCACCCGCCTGATCACAGGGGCACTGATACACTTATCTGACGTAGGTAATTATCATTCATTTGACATTTCACGAGGTGAAATGGTGACGTGTTAGTCAAACTAGGTTTACCGAAAGTATTTTGTTTGTATATTATACAGCCCTATAACTGTTATTGTCCAATACTCGTAATCTAGAGCTTGGTAATTAATAAAAGAACATATAATTATATAATTTGTTTTATTAGTACTTCTTAAGTACAGTCGATTGACTTTTTAGGTGAAAACAAAGAAGACAGTGTAGCGTTGGAAATGTTCTTTTAGTAATTAAACTTCGAATCATGAATGAGAAAATAAATCTGAAAGTACCTACGTTACTTTAACGCCTGTAAAAATTAAAACCAAGTATAAGTTTTCTAGCTCCTATATACCACCAACAGAGTAGGAAGGAGAAAAATAAACGTTATTTCTTCTTTGTTTCAGAAATGTGGAATTGCCGTTGTCTTAAGGCACTAAAGTTGTCACTAAAGATTGTTAGTTTAAAAGATGTGTTGAGAAGTTCATTTCGTTGTTTTTTCTCCTCTATGATACATCAGTTTCTCGAATTACCTATATAAGTGCGTTTACTAAATACCGAAACGATTAAACGCAAATGTTTTTTTTATTTCATTTTTATTGCTTATATTGGTAATCATTGTGTTTTATGTCGGGGACCAGTCAATGAGAATGAAATTTATAACATTACTCACACACACACCGATTTATCCGAACTTAGTTGCTAATTGGAGGACAAAGTAGACGTCGTACTAAATATAATAGCAAATTTTTACGATCGCTGATTGCACGTTCTACATATGGGAAGCGTTTGCTATTGATATTTAATCTAATTTCCAACTACATCCGACGCTCTTTAACTAAATCGATGAAAAACTAACATTATGACAAATATAAGAGACAAATGATGGGCTAGCTCTATTATATCCTCTGTCACTTAATTTCGATATTATTTTCGTGATTTCAAAAATAATTAAAGCGAATCCGATAGGTAACAATATGCCTAAGCTTCCCAGCGCAGGACATAATCGGCTCAGACAGGTGCGGTGCCGAAACGTCGTCCTCGAAATGAATTTTAATTTGCAACTAATTTGGCGCGCTTAAGAGTTAAAGCGGATTGTGAAGTTGATAATTACGGCAAGTTGCCGACCGGGCGTGCGGGAGTGGCGCGGCCGACGGTGCGCGTGGCGCTGCGCGCATGTATCGCAAAAATTGAGAAATCATATTTGTGTATTAATTTACTTTAGATTTTATTATACTCCTAGTTATCATAGATGAACACGGAGTCGTAATATTGGTGTGACTTTATCCGGGATTGATTTCGTTTTTGATTCTCGTCCGGGGCGCACGTCTTTGTGACAGATGAATCTTTGTATTCAGGTCTAAGTTGTTAATTTTGGTGGCTTTTTACTTGTATGGTGAAAAAGCGAATTTTAAAGCAGTGATGTATGTGAACGAGGGTTTATTTAACAAATCGTTATTGCCCCCTATGATAGCTTTATATTTTCTTCGGACATCGGACTTCCATCACATCTAGTAGTCTGTCGTTGAGCAGGTTGCTTTGTCTCGATTTAAACTGCGTTCAGGCTTTAGCTTTTGCGTTTTATATCAATCTTCTGGAGTAGCAATTGCTCTGAAGTTGACCTCAAAAAGTAAAATTAATACTGACTTTTAGATGTCTCCGTCCAATTTGTAGTGACCCTGCTTGCTATCCGTGGTGTCCCGCGTTCGATTCGCGGTCGGGGCAAACATTTACGTTATAAATAAATGTTTCTTCTTGTAATTTGTTTGTTTACCATGTTATATTTGTGTTGTTCCATACCACTTGCAACACAGAGAATCCTAGTGAGATACACCCTGTATGTAAACTTTTAATTTTGTTCTAGTGATTAGTTAGGTTCGTGAGGTAGAGGTTACTTATTAGTAGGTGGATTTTAAATCATTACAATTTGAATTCCTTATAACTCCGTATAAATAAGGATAAGTGGAAACTCAGCAGAGCATGTTGTGTCGCATGGGGCTCAGCGATCAACATTACCGGTGTCGGCACACGCCCGGCCCATCAGCGGCACCTCCGCTAAGACGCGCTACACTTGCCGCGACACGAACCATGTCTGTCGACATTGCACCGACACTCTTTCCAAGAGGTTGTGTTTATCGATATCGATTGGTGACTGTTCTAGGGTGTGCTTTGCGTTTTATTGAACACTTAGAAGGATTAGATTTCCAGCAGACGGTCTTGTGCCAAGATTGTTGGCTCTTAGGTCTTGGTTTGTGTGTCCATACCATTGGAGAAAGAAGAAACCAAAGGGGTTATATTATTGGGAGGAAATTCAAATTAGATATTTTGGTAATATACTTATGCACGTCATTTTTACTTTTACTACCGTTTTGAAACGGTGTTATAACATTGAGTAGAAGAAACTCGAAAACTGCGAAAGGAACTCGTCGGCACATCTTTTATAACAACATATGGCAATTACGAATTAAGTTTTACTCTGCGCGGAACCGGTTTCGACATTGTTATTTCCAGTCGACCCTGTCGTAACTATATTCATCCATACTATGATATTCTTAATTTATAAACTATGGTTTAACGCGTCGCTTAAAAGTTCCAATACGTAGCATGCGTATCAACTTTGGACTCTTATTGGAAAACCGAACTCCACTCCGAGCCTTTTGAAAGCGATGTGAAAACGTAACCAAATAATGCCCTATTTCTTATGTTACGATAGTAGTAGTATCACTTTTCTGCTTGTAAAACTAAACATGGATGTTTATTGTAATATATTGACAGACTACGCTGAGTACAGCTATTTCTTTAAATTTTTCCCTTAAAGACTCACGTGACTTTAATTTATATATAATTTGATTGCTCTCTCTGTAATATTATATCAATATTAGGTTTGAGGATGGAGGAAATCCCTCAGAGTATTAAACAACTCTTGTTTAATACAGATATAGTCCTATAGAGGTATATGATAGAACGCTTCGTGTGTACATTTGTTTCATTTCCTGTCTGATGTTCCCATCGATAATTCGATCCGCAAATCTCGCCATCCCTACAACTGACACCTTAGAGAATATATTACTCCGTGCCACCGAATCTAATCACGATCTGACGGATTAATATCTGCTATCCGCCGTGTGTACCGGCCCTAACCGACGGCCATTGCTCGCAATTACATTAATACCTTCTTCTACTTCCCTCAACCCTATTTCGAGGTATTGAGATACATTATAGCATGTTCTGGGTGCAACATAAATTTGTAGTTTAAAATATTGAGTGGGTGCCCGGAGCAATTCCGAAGATTTATTATAATACCTGAGTCTTGTTTAAACTGTTGTTTAATGTAGGGAGTTGTCGGATTACTGCGAGCCGGTTTAATGATGGAGTGATAGATGGTTGCTGTGTAATCTAATTAATGAACATTGCCATAGGATATTGATTTTGGAAGATACTTTACTGAAACGTAAATTACCTATCTATTACCAGAGTATATAGCAATAAACACGTAATAAATATGTATATTAGAACGATATATTGACATTATTTTTAATTTAAAGAAAATATTATATAGTCGGTATATTTAAAAAAAAAACAATACAATTGAGAACCCTTCTCCTTTTTTGAAGTCGGTTAAAATGCATATTGTTGTTAAAATCTATAATGAACTACACAGACAAATAGTGGCTGAGAAACAAGCAAAAGATTTTGTAAAATTTCAAAACTATTTTTTATAGCTAATTGAAACCAATTTTTCCACTAGAAAATCATCAGAAAATAATAAAATATTAACAATTATGTAGTTATTATCATGTAGTTTCTGTGTTATATACATAAATATGCAAAAAGTATTGAGTACCTACCCAATTTTATATTGCTTTTTTTTCTAATATATTTCTAATTTCGTTTATGAGCATACATTGTCAGTGTATAATAAAAATATATTGTAATTATGCTTCCATTGAGAAGAAACAAAAATAAAAATAAATAATCTTTATCACTCCTTAGAAGGCTGTAAAGTTTCTCGCTGAAGGCTCTATCTAATACGCAGTAACGGTAATCCGTCTCTCATAACAGTGTTTCCGTCTCAAAACTTATGCTCATAAAAAACATTTCGCGCAGCCAACAAAAGGTGGAAATTTTTATCCGAAACGAGCACCTGCTTCGCTCGAAAACTCCAAAGTTTCGCCAAACTTCGGCTGAAGTTTCGCGAAACTTTACGCCGGATGTTGTTATCGGCCGGAAGCGCTTTAGGCGACTTCCTGTTTTGACGGACGTAAAAAACGATACCTCGTGCAATTTTAGAAAGTGGGCGTTTAAAACGTCCTTTGGACCGATTTTAATTTAATTGGGCTTTATTTGTAAAATGGTAAGTTGTTATGTATGAGAGGATCTTCTTCCACTTTTTTAAATATTCTTCAAATATGATAAAACTGTTTGTAGGTGACGAGAGATGAGAGAATGGTTCTACGATTTGAGTAAATTTGGGAGTAAAGAAGATTGGGAAATAAATATATTTATTGGGGCTAAATTTATTAAGAATTATATATTATTAATAATTAATATAAATATATTAATTATTTGGGTTTCATGCAGGTTCAGTAGACGTAAGTTTTTCCACTGATATACATACCTATTGATTCAATATGAAGAAATCTAAGAACATTCCACATTAGCTTCAGTTATTTTAACACCTACTGGAGCAGCGTTGTTCAGTGTACTCTACTTCAGCTCTCTTTAGTTGTGTAAAGACACATATTAGTCCAGCTGGATAATCCACAGAATAAAGAAAGACTACGATTAAGAACGTAAAACCAACAAGACGTAAAGTTTACTGGACTGACAGGAATGCAGGGTTATATGAGTTTGAAACATGCCACAAATCAGGAGTTAACCAATTTAGATATTGTTAAACAGTCGGGTGCGAGGGGAGTGACCCTCAATTATGGTCATCATACGAATTTATTAGAAAAAGAATCGTGCGTAACTCAGCGTTAACGCACGAAAGCAGCACCTTATAAACTACAGATACTCAATCATATATATATATATATTATAATGATATATTTTATATACCTATTTATATATAAATATATTTTTTTCAATAACCACTTATAAAAGTGTTGTTAACGAGATGTCTAATACAATTTTCGTAATCGCGTTGTCAGTGAACACATGAGTTCAACAAGTCTATTATACCCGGGAAGCACCTCGGCAGGGACGGCAAAAAATTGCTCCCTTCGCTCCCGCTCGCCGTAAAACTTTTAAGTAATTCCCACACTTTTTACATTCTTCAATTTATAGACGCCATTCGCGGAATGGAAACCAAATGAGGCATATTGTACAGAAGACGGACAATTTTATATGAAGTGAATTTGTAATGTAACAACAATTTCGTCCCGGGGAACCAAAATTATCCCCAGGGAAAGTAATAGGGAAATATGATTCACCACATTGATTATTAAAATGATTTTGGTTATCGTTGATTATTTAACTACCTATAAAAGATTATGTGATTAAAATATATTAATTACATTTAACAATAAAATAACATAAATATTCCAAAGTTGGATTTAATTTACCGTTCGGGACGAGAGGAGTCAATACCCAAGTCCATCACGCTGGCCAAGTATCGATTGGCAGGCTCTACCGAAATGTATGAGCATTATAATGATTATCCTAAATTTTCAAAACCATTTCGTTTGGTCGACAAAATTCATTTGCTACTTCACTTCCAACTCTCAAATATCGCAGTGTTCTTATTAACAAACGAACTATATTAAGTTAGAAGCGGACGAAGCGGATAATAACTAGTGGACCGCGGGTGAAGCTATTTCTGGGCAAATTCCGGGCTGCGACTTCGCTTCAACAGCAGTCGGCGAATTCGAATTCAAACAATACGCTCGCAAAAAACAGCCGCTCCTTACAATTTCAAGGAGGCATTCACACCTTGGGCAAAGCACCTCGCAAACCTGTCACCTCCACGACTGACTTTCAACCTCCTCGCCAGCCCGTGTCGTATCTGTGTGTATGTAAAGTTTATTACAAGGCGGTAAGGTCACTATTCCTTCGTGTCGACCGTAAGGGAATGTTGGTTATTGTATTTATTTAATTTTCGCTCCCGAGGAAATGTTAGTGACATTAAGTAAATGAGGAAATTAAGGAAACATTTAAGAAACCTACCTGTTTTACGGATATGAAATACAGACAGACGTTGTTCTGCTAGTTATTGACTACGCGATTAAAATAAAAAATAAAAATAAACGTTTACACACTCACACCCCCGCACTAGGATTCCCTGTGTTGCGGGTGGCATGGACATACGCAATGATCACATCACATACACCCATGACCCGAGAACAAACATTTATCTGTCACATAAATATCTGCCCCGGCCGGGAATCGAACCCGGGACCCCTCGCTCGGCAGGCAGGGTCACTACCAACTGGGCTACGGGGTCGTCAATAATTATGTATTTAACAACATGTACCTGTCAGATCATGTTAGCAGTTACAGGTTCAATAATTGGCCCATTAACAAATATGTGTCACAAAAATAAATTGTTATGAAAGTAATAGAAATAATCATAAAATAAAACTGCAATGCTGCAACAGAATTATGAAAACACTCGTAAAACCATCAAGCTACAAATTGCTCAAACTTAATTATTCCTTAAGTACTGAACAAGCTATCAATCTGCCGTAAAACGCATGTTTTGAACGAGACAACCGACTCCGAATAGGGCGAGGACAGCGCAGTAATGGGTTTAAGTCTAAAACGAGTATATTATAATGAACTTGAAGATTTCAGAATTTCGAAATATTTTTCTTTATGACAAAAACCTGATACACAAATCCACCGCAACCGGCCACAGATCGAATCCAGGAAATTGATGGTCAAACAGATTAGTGACCCTGCTATTAATGTTACAGGTGTAGGTCGGTGAATATAGCTATAAATAGCTATATTTATTGAGCTTGCAACCTGCAACACATAGTTTCATTGTTGAGATGTTAATCTTTATATTCTCGTCTCATAAAATATTCAACAATATCCTCTGCCCTGTTATTAACGAGTGCCGACACCTCCGCCGGTGTTGAGGGAAACACTTTAAAAACTTCCACCGCGGTTATTAATAGGTTTCTGCTACGAAGACAGCTAGTGAAGGGAGCTAACGTGATCGGTGATTTTATCATAGACTGAACGATAAACGATGGGTTATATAAAAAGCTAAAGTAATTGAATGCGTAAATGTAACGAAATTTCATCCGACATTTTTCAAAACATGGTTAAATTATTAAAGGTCAAAGGTGTGTAATCGGCATAAGCAAGTTGAGTTTTAAATCGCTTTTGGTAGATGTAGATGTTCCAATATATTTAGATTTTTGCATTAAGAAAAGCAGATTCTTGAGCTGATGAAATACCTACCATTAAATAAGACTTTTGGGTTGAAAAGAGGATAATATATATATATATATTTTGCTTCTCTTGTTTTGCAAGAAAAGCTACATATTAAGAAACTTTATCTGGATGAATTGATGGATCGGTATCGATTAGGTACTGGCGATTTTACATGAAGTCCATCCCACGCTGTATTTTATCAGTTAACATTGGTCTCAACGTCTTTAATAATAAGAAGAAGAATCGATACGTAGAGGTAATAAAATGGTAATTTATCGTAACGTAAGCCATCGATGTCGGTACAAGTAACGCGGGTACATCCCGCAACCGGGAACACCTAGCGATGTAAAAATTAAGAAAAGAGATTCTTAAAAGTCAGAGGCGACGGCCGAGTTAGTGACGCCACATTAATTCCCTGTCGATTACTTTGCGTTTCGAAAGTTGGCGATAAAAAAAATACCTGAAACTTGTTTCTAATGATCGCGGAATGACGAGCTCTTCGCTTCAGCTGCAATATGAGATAGGAAGCGCTTACAGTCCGACTGAATAGTCACCGTCTAAATACCGACTAAATAGTAAGTGATCGTCGAGATAAGTGAAGGGCGTCCGAGCTTCAGTTGTATGGGTAACCGATGGTGGCAAAATTTCATGACCGGCTTACACATCGAGAGTCCAGGCAATTATAATAATTCAACTACGTAAATTTACCTGCCCAACCTATCTACATAACTCACCTACGAAGTAAGTGCGAAAATTCATCCGACATTTTCCAAAACATGGTTAAATTATTTAAAGGTCAAAGGTGTGTTATAGCGTATGGCATAAGCGAGTTGAGTTTTAAAACATTTAATAAACATTTAATAAACATTTAATAAACATTTAATAAACATTTAATAAACATTTAATAAACATTTAATAAACATTTAATAAACATTTAATAAACATTTAATAAACATTTAATAACAAGAGCGCAGCCCACGTCCGAAGGTCGGAAGGTCCACAAATCAACGTCTCCGTCGTTTACCGCCGGCTGAGTTTTCAATTTGTGCCGTCTCACCGTAAGTGCGGCGTGTGCTCGGTGTGTCATTGTCCTCGAGCTACGAAAAACATTAGAGTAGACGGTAAAAAAATATTAATACGATTACAGATACATATTGTTATTACGAGATAGTTTAGCTACTGTCTTCTTCCTCACGTGCCATCTCTATCGAGGGGGTCGGTGACCATTTGTCGGTATGTCTCTTTATCAGCAGTCATATGAACTAGCTTATCTATGCTTTTAACCCGCACAGCCAGTCCCTTATATTTCCAATCCATGAAATTCTACTTCCACCTGGACCTCTACTTCCTTGTCCGTCAGTTATTAATTTTAATAAGTTATATTTATTGTTCCTGTATATATGTTCAAAATAGGCTGGTTTTCTTTTAGCTACTGTAGCAGAAAATAACAGTTCTGTTCAATATTGCAGCGCAGGAGCCTGAGGTGTACTTGTAATTTAAACTATTGTAGTAAATATTCATTTAATAATATTTTGTAATAAGAAAATTACATTCGTTAGTTTCTTTTATACTAAATTCATTTTTACATTGAAGTTCAGTATGCTGTTATATTACTTTACTTTAATCTATTTTATTTTAGTTTAGGTTATGCAAATATGGGTTATACAGATAAATGCGGTGATGGTATATTTGTTCGAATCACACACCTTCGAATGGAAAATCTGGGGTCGAATCCAAGAGACAGCTGTTATTTTTGAAGTATTAGAAAGAATTATTGTTTCCTGCGGTATAGAAACCAGCATGCCGCGGAGGTCACCATTGACAAGGTCGTCGGAGGTCATCATTGACGACGTTACAACCGTCTTATTCTCTGTTTTGCCATATCCTGTGAATATTATTCTGTGAGCGATGCAGCGAGTTGACTTTGTACTGAACATTAATGATAATTTATCTGCTCGCATCGTCTAGTGCACTGGAACGCACATCTCTCTGGAAGAGCGTTGCAGAATAAAGTATTATGTACCTGGGAAAAATGCACTTCAACAATTCTGGCAATTGTTTAAGTAAATTATGCAAATTGGCAGTAATACGAGTAACTGGTATAAATATATATATTCCTCTTCTTGTTATAGATAGTGTTTACTGTCACTTATTGGACGTTGTGAGATATTAGATTACTTTTCTCAAAATGGACAATTCTACAAGTATCGAATTATCAAAATGTAACATAATATCAGGATTGAATTTCATTGTAGGTAGATGGCCTACAATATCCATGGCATAAAAATAGTTTGTTCTAATTTTAAAAAGGTTTCAAACATTTTTTAAATATCCCTCATTAATTGACTGACGGTGTTATGGAAATTAATCTATAAAATAATATTTTTATACGCAATAAAGTAAGCAATTACCCAGTTCTAAATGAGTAATCAGTCGATACAACTTGAATAATGAATCTAATAAAACACCCTCTCATTTCCGTTTCAAGAAGTAAAAATCCGGTAAAGAGCGAGCGCCAATAACTTAATAACAGCGAGGTGAATAGCAGTTTGATAATGTCGTAAAAGATCGGCGGCCATCTTGAGATCGCGTAAACCTCTCAAGAGCTCCTCAATAATCCGGACGATAAAGAAAAATTCCAACCCCCTTTATGAAGAGGTAAGTCCTCGACAAATTGTGTCCAACGAAAGACGTGGAGTAGACGTTTGTTTATCTAATATCTGTAATAGATTTTTTTAACAAAAATAATAATAACTTATATGAAACGGAGACGAACCTGTACATTACATATGTTTTGGAAATAAGTGCAGGTAGGCCTCGTTAGATTTTAAACTGTATTGAAGTGTTAATAACAGGTACTGTATTCTCTTTTTGTATTTGTAATATCATATTGTCATTTTTTTTACACGCAACTGATCAAAAGCTTTTTTATTACACAGATATGATATTTTTAAGCCAAACTGCTTTTTTCCATGTAAATAATCGATAAACGGGCAGACGAGCCACCTGATTACCATCAGGTACGGTGGTCAACGTGGTCCATGGAGCTGAGTAACACTAAAGGTACCACTAATGCGTTGTCGGATAAGAAATAAGAAGAAAGAAAGTACTGGCTCCCAAGCCCCCAGCCGGAAAACGACGAGTCGTTTGGCGTCTGACTGATACAGGATGACGGTAGGAAAGATGTGATAATATTAATGAGTTAATACTAATATTGATAATATAATCTTTAGGCGAAGCCCTACCACCAAACAGGCTGGCTTCTGTCGCCTCTTACGACCTTGTTCTGCTAGCATGGGATTTTGGCGAAGATTCTAGGCTGCCCCAATACGGCCAAAACCGTGAAGCTGCATGGTTTTCCCTGTTCTTCTGAAAACGGGCGCGTGTAACAGACGACCGTGCAGGTAAGAACGCATAAGTGGATTGCCTTTCTGCTTTACATGCAAATATTTTGTGCAAACGTCCCGTCTCCTACGTATTTCTATCTTTATGCGCCCCATTTGAGATTCTCAAACAGCTCCATATTCGAATACTATTCCAGGTTTGCTTTTGTGATTCGCTCAACATTTGTAGATGGGAAATGTCCTCGTATCATGTTAATAACAAAATTATAGCTGTGTGTCTTCGTGTAATATGTTTAAACATATTACGAGGACAAATCCCATCTACAAATGTTGAGCAAATCACAGAAGACTGACTTATATTAATATAAGTCAGTTTTGTGTTGTAAAGTATGTTGTTAAATCTATCGCTTGCGGCAATCGTGTATTGATCGAGTGAACGAAAACTGTTTTTTTTTGTAAAGTAATCTAAAAAGAGATCGTTTTTGACATAATTCACATCGGCTGAACGAGGTTTGGTAGATTTACCCTTGACAATATTGTAGAAAAATATTCACTATTAGTGGAACGGTTTCAAGTGATCAGTTGCACGGTAGTCTAGAACGTATTCTGGATCCACAAACACCTATTTTACAATATAGTATTTTTACAGTCCTTATAAAACTTTTCTAATTAGCATATACTCGATATATACTCCTACCCTGTATCATACTAAGCCGTTACGTCCCTTACTAAAATATTGTCACATCGGTTTTTATTTTACAACACGAAATCTATCTAGGTGATAATGGTATTCATTCTAAGTTCTTCCAATCCTAATTCTAATAATGTGCCTGCCGATTGAAAGGTTTCGGACTAAATTTTTAGGTGAGCTAACCACTATTCATATGTTTTCTCTGGTCTTGGCCGATTGGGATGCTTTAAACGTATTACAACAGACGGTTGTTCCATGGTACCGGTGAATGCTTTTTTGGTTTTAGTAAAATCAGCAACTTTTAAAAGCTCCGAAGGACATCTTTCGAATAACATTTAAAATGCTACAATTGACTGAATCGATTATTGTAACTTTTATCTTATCTATTTGTAGCATATATTTTTAACCATTTGACCGTCTATCGCATTCAGCGTACCGGAACAGACAAGCATCACTAGTATTCTCACGATAATCTGAAAATAAAAACGCTGATCAGCCCCATTCAGCGGCGGCTTCCTCCGATCCATCACTGCATGATCCGAGCGCCGGAGTATCCGAGTACCCCCGGCGGTGGAGTCGCATCATCCGTCAAGATTATGCGCCATTGTACCTCTCATTGAATACCTTTCCACGGATCGTATGTTTACGACGTCTGGTCGGTATGTATTTTCATTACAGTATGAGAATTTTTTTCTGTGATGAAGACCTTGAGAGTTATGTTCCAAGGCAAATAAATAAAGCTAAGTGAAGGTACTGTTCGGTTTTTAAACCGAAGAAGACATTCATGTATTTCTATAAAGTATTAACAGCAGCGATAAGCCTAGAGGTTTGAACGTAGGTATCCCGCACGAAGGATACCGATTCGAATCCCGCACGCATCTCTAATTTTTCAAATTACTGTACAATGTACAAACCTCGTTTGTACATTGGTTACAATGAAACTTGAATGTAAATGACATCTAGTTTCTTTGAATTTGTATTTATTTTGTTGCGCGGTGTAATGTTCTCCAAAACAAAGTGATTAACAGACGAACATCCCTCTGGCATCAAATGTAAGTCACCTGGCCTTCCTCAGTGCCGTTCGCCGCACAATGCCTTGAACGCTCTCCTCTAATAAGATTAGTTAAAGCCGTCCGTCTGCCCGAGATCCGTTTCAGACGTTAGGTGTAAGGCAGGAAATATGAGCGGGAATAAGAGACAGGAATATTTTAAAGTTGAGTGATCCAGCTTGTATAGATCTTCTTATATTTTAACTTGAAATTTGAATATTTTTGTTTCTGTTGTAAAAAATTAATAGTAAATTTTGATGTTATCATGAGTATCGAAAAATACGTTTTATTGTATCTTTGTGCATCTATAGTAGTGATTAAAGTAACAGAATGAAAATTATGATATATACTTTTAAAGTTGAAAAGCCTCTATCTATTTAATTATGTTGTATATTCGTATTCACTAAAATGATTTCAGTAGGAATACTGAGAATAGAAAGACAAACGATTGCACGAGACACTAGAGAGAGAGAGAGAGAGACACGAGTAAGAAGATTGCCTGGCGTCTTTAATCTATACAAACTTTATGGAGAGTAAGTGCGAATTATGTTTGTGTATATGAGGAATGTAATCTACAAACACCACCACCAATATGAATTTTTTTACCATTTGGACATAGGCTATATACCAAGTGTATGAGTATAATAAATAATTGTTGAACCCGAACGAAGTCGGAATATTCCGCTGGTTAATAATAGAGACATATCTGTAAACTAACATTAACAATTAAAATAGTAATTCTTTTAACATTCTCTATCCGTATTAAGGACGCATCTTAAAATCGGTTGCACTATAGTAGTTGATAAATAAATAAATTTATATTTTTTTAAAATGTACAAAATAAACGCACTACGTAGATGGGAAATTAGTATTTTCCGAATATTGAATATTCAATATGCTGAATGAGTTCGTGAAGTCAGTACGAGTATAAATACTGCTTGCAGCTTATACCTTAAGGGCGGACATTAAGGTGCTCTCACGCGGATGGCTCGACGCGAGATTAGCCGCGAAGTAATGATGAGACTTTATTATCCCGCGCCCTCGCTTTAGACCAACCACTATCGTGGAGTTTGCCAAAGCATCTATTATAAGAATAATCTTAAAGTTCCAGTTCTTGTGACTTGTTTTTGATTATGCGGCAATCACATTCGATAACTTGTCTTAAAAGAGGAGAAGAATGTCTTGAAGAAACTTGTGAAAGTTCTCCATAATATTAAATAACGAAAATATTATCACTTTATGTCTGTCGTTACTTAAAATAATAATAAGTTAGTACATAGTAAGAATTGGATTTATTAAATGTGCTTTCAATAATTTTCGTGATTTGTTTTCTCTTTTTCTTGTGTCGGATGCACTGGACAATCGGTAAGAGATGTTCTGGCGTTGTGGTAAACACCTTGAGACGTTATTAAACAGAGTTGGACGATTAAATATACCTCCTACTGGTGGGAAGTGCCACGTGATATGTTGACTTGACCGGCTAATGGCTTTGTGGCAAGATAGAGTCAGGACGGTACCTTACGTTAGATCGATCTTATTAAATGTCAGTATGTTCTATTAACATGGAATTAGCAAGCGTGCATGCAATTCAGTTGGCGATAACTGCCGGTCTATTTATATTTATACTGAACCATAAGTATCACAGTTATCTTAAAATTGTGAGATTTAAGGGGTTCCATCCCTTCCTGAGTACAAGACAACACCTGCTCGTGGTGCAGCTGCCCTGTTGAACAACCGACAAGGTTACGGCGCTGGTTTCCTCCCATGGGAGGTCATTGTCGTAAGTGTAAGATACTTTACTTGCCTGGCTGGACCTTTATTCTCGAATAAACTTTGAATTATTTTTGACCTGTTTCCTTGCTTCTTTATTGGATGTCAGCTCGTCGTAATGCCTTTGTTTGTGTGTCCACTTTTAAAGTGGCACTTTACACCGAGCTCCCATTCCTATTTGTCGGTAACTGACGTTGACAAAGTCATAAATGGTTACTGAGCATTGTCATAAAAGAATTAATACAGGATTTTTACGAAGCACCATCAAGGGAATTTGATCGCGTGGTGGAACCGATCACTATGCGTGGTCACTCTCGATTATAATATATACTGTTGTGTCATTCCAATACAGCAGTACATTGAAGTACCATACTGCAGGATTAGTCGTGCAGTTTGATTGAATTGTGTAGCCTTTGCGATAAATATACCATACTGAACAACAGAATAAACTTACTAGGTACCCACAGGTAGAATGTTTTTGAGGAGTGCATTATACAAACAATGAATAAGGATTATAGAATTAAAGATAAAAAAAAAATAAGCGGTTAATTTATTTCTCATTGACCTTTAGCCACAGGTTGTTTTATAATTAACTCAGTTACATCTAAACAGCTCGACGGATGAGACACGCGGTGATAATTAACTCCTCATTTGGGCATAAGTGTTATTTATTCGCATTTGCATATTGACGTCGGAAGATTTATGACGATATATCGCGGTATTAAAATCTGTGTCGATTATCTGGCGAAGTTACGTATATATTTTTATTTTATCTTTGCACACCGTTAGGTACTGGGCTACACAATGGTTTCAGCTTTTGCTTGATAGCTGTCGATGCAGCTTAACGACTGCCACGTGACAATAACCACTAACAGCGGTGCTTTTAATAGTCATTGACGCAATACCCCGTCAAACATGCGTCAATTCAAGTATGTTAACGTTCCAAGTAAGGCGTATTTTGTACATTAATTGCACACCCGATGCGGTAGGCACCCAATGAGCTGAAGTCACTATACCGACGATAAGTAAATTTTTACTGTTGAGAATAATAAATTAACCCAGTGCATGTTTTACAAGTAAGCTTTTACTAATGTTCTTAATATTTTAATTAAAATAAATATTTTAGAAACCCTATAGCTAGCTGGTAGTGACCCTGCCTGCCAAGCGAGGGATCCCGGGCTCGATTCACGGTCAGGGCAGACACTTATGTGACAGATAAATGTTTGTTTTCGGGTCACGTGTGTTTGTGACGTCATATTTGTGTATGTCAATGGCACCAGCAACACAGGGAATCTTAGTACGGGGGTGTGAGTGTGTAAACGTTTTAAACGTTTATTACTCCGGGTTGATATACTCGTATATGATAGTCATTCACAACAGTCAGCCCGTTACGTATAACCGATCCAATATAGTATTGGAAGTTTCTTCGTATTTTTCGCCCTGAGCGTCTTTACTTTAAGAGGTATTTTAAAGATGGCACGCATTGACCGCTCGCCGTCTAGACCGAGTTAATTTCCTAAATACCTGTGGACAATAGACGCCGTGAAGGAAAATGGTACATTTTTACACGACAATGGACTTATTCTATAGAGCTCGGATGTGGTATTGAGTTATTCTTTCATGGAAAAGGTGAAATAAACGCCTCTTAGGAGGTACATTTTATTTGCCTCCAAATATATTTTGTTTTCTAAACTATCTACAGAAGTAAATAGAAACACTAATTTTGTTTTATAAAAATATTATATTTATTTCATTTCATAGTCCTTATGGTAGCCCTACAATTTTTATTTATATTTACAGCTGCAGTTGTATACGTTCTGTTGAGATTTGATAAAAATTTTTTTTTTCTCGTGACATTTTTAATAAACTGCTTAATAATGAATTATTATTTTCCTTTCCCCAATGGATTTCTAATAGAACATTATAGTAATATAATATTGTTTCACTGATGTGGCCTGGTCTTCTCTCACAATGTAAAGGGTAAGGGCACCAGTACGCCGTCGAGTGTGGATTGGCAGACTTCACATCCCTTTGCGAACATTTAAATTTCACATTCCTCCACGGTAATTTCCTTCCGCGAATCAAGTGATAATTAATTCGTAATAAGCACATAACTTGAAAAATCAGAGGTGCGTGCAGGATTTACACTCACGCCTCGCGTACGGGAGACATATTGACACTACATTTTGGTCATAGTCACTGTTTGTTTATTTATAAACAAAACTAATATCAATTACAAGTAACACGTACACATATTCGGTTGAAATCTGTTTTAGAATAATTGTTATGAATGTAGTTTGGCGACTTCCTGACAATATGCGGCCCGTTGATTTGTTGAGTACTCTGACATAGATTAATCGTGTAACCAGATAATGGAAATTACATTTATAAGTACCTTTTACGTACAATCCACTGTTGTTACACGTGGCGTTTTGAGTTTAAATGTGATGTGATATAGAAATCCGAGAGTTAATAAAATTTTGTTAATATAAGAACTTTAGGTAATTGTGGAATTTTTTTATGCAGCAGGTATATACTAAAATAAAAGAAAATTCAGGATTTGTTAATTGTTAAAAGAAATCTGTAAGTACGCGTGCGTACACTGAAAATACAAGGCCACATGGAAAATCAGTTTTTATGTACATATGACGTACTGGAAAGTTATAATTTATTTTAGAAATATTATTATGTACAACTAAAAATATCAATGATTCAAAAAACAAAATATACCTCCATATTATACGAGCTAAATTGAAACAGGTACCGAAATTTGATTTGTGCCAGAAATATTTTAGCGTTGTGATTTTTTATTATTTCAAATGTCATCTAAGACGAACCGTTGGATATACTTCAAAATAATAGTTATAGAGCAAGAGCGATTACTTGTACCTCATCAAGCCTAGATCACTGTCATTAGAATTCACAATTGACCTATCGGGCTCGGACCTACTTTCAAAATGAAAGGGATTAAGACCATTGTTAGCTCGCTACGTGTAGACTAGCAAACTTCGTATACCTTTGAGAACATTATGGAGTACTCTTAAGTAGGCAGGTTTCCTCACGATGTTATCATTCGTCGTAATTTAAAAAAACAGCAGCATCCAACCTCGAGTCTCCCGTGTGGGAGATTATCATTTAAGCCACTATGCTTCCATTGATCCTCGTATGTAGTAGGCATAACACTGTTTTATTGAATGAAATAATCTTTGGTAGTGGGTCGAGCAGTAAATCAGTGAAACAGGTCGTGTCGGGTGTCACATGCATGCTCTATGAATTAGTGCTTCCGCTGACCGGTGCGCGGTGCGCGGTGTACTGTTTATCACCTTTTCGCTTTATTTATTTCGAGGTTCGTGTCCGATTGCTTCGGTTGCATTATGCAAGTGATCTGATCGCTTTTAAATCTAGGTGTCGGAATGGTCTTATGTTTTATAGACGGGTTATTCAGAGATGGTCTGTCTTTATTGATTATCCTGTTGTTATGGGGTTCAGCTGCTGATGTTGGGTCGATTTTTATATTACAGAAAAGAGTAGTACGCGCCATTTATAACCTCAGCCCTAGGGATTCGCTTAGAGATCTCTTTAAAGAAATTGATATATGTATAAACTATCTACTAATATCACAACATCACAATATATTTTAGATAATATTATGTAGGTTAAAAATACTCTGGTAGTTTTCTTAGGAAGAGTAATGTTCACAATATTAATACTAGGAATAAGGCTAACCTGATTGTTCCAAATTTCAGACTAAGCAAAACTGGCGGTTCTTTCATGGGTAGATGTGTCAATGTGCAACCGACATGCCTTGCCATACCTTTACCCGCCTGGCTTGCTACCACTTTCCTAGAAACATGAAATATTTTAGACATGCTTCGGTTACAGTTTTCGAAAGCCAGTTAACAGGCGGTTTTTTCAACTTTGGTATAACAGATGTCAGCGGCGGTGACCATTTACCATTACGTCAGCTCACAGCTCCTTTACCAAGTGTTGTATTTGAGGTTGACTTCGCACAGGACCGTAACTTTTGGCGTAAATTGCTTCAGGTTTATTACAGAAGGTTTTATAGCCCACGGCCTTTTGTCAGTCGAAAGTGATTGACAGCGTTAAGCAATTTTGAATACCGGACAAACTTCTTTAGTGCCTCCGTGTTTCAATGTGCATAGGGTAAATGTACCATAATGCACGCTCGCAGCGCGGAGAACCCTCCAGCTATCCTAAAATAAGACGTGGGACTTGCGCCCTGCAAATATGTATTTCGCTATATTGAACACTTATAAACAATTTTCAAAATTGATATTTTCAATGAACAATTAAACATTACTGTACGGCTGTCCCAGTATCATAAAATAAGCAGAAAGGCACAGACCGCAAATATAAACAGGTAGCTAAGTAATATGAGCCGGTCGACACTTGGCTGGATTCCAGGCGTGGGTCTATCTCTGCTGATAGAATTTATACCCTATAACCTTTATAATAAGGTTACTGATATTGAACCAGCAACTTACTATAGGTATCGTCATAGGTATGTGTACTTAACACATTATTACGGAAAGCCGCTTTTAGATTCAAAACTTTATCACTATACAAATAAAATTCACAGTTACCTGTATATAACTACTTATGTCTATGAATACACAGATTATAGGAGTTGTTCATTCGTGCACTATTGTTAGGAAACATTTGTAATGCATATGTATTTATTTTATAGAGACCAAACTGCCAATAGGTTCGGAAGCCGGGAATATGAATTTGGTTATACATAATGCAATATTAATGCGTTATTGCCCTGAATATTTCATAAGTGTCATGTTTATAGTTAAGTCCGTTGATAGTAGAAGAGCTTCTTCTATCTGCTATAAAGCAAGTTGCTTAAGGAATCTTTGTGTTTGGGTTTCAGGGTGTTGTAGCCAAGGACATCGGAAAAATAAGAAGTATAAAAAAATTCACCCAGGAAAATAAAGTGTGCTTCAACAAGGCGATTTGTTTACGTGAGTTAATTTTTTTATTCTTGGTTCTTCGTTTTTTGCGATGTTGTGATTGTGTAAGGTTGTAGTATAGGTTGTAATATAGGGAATAAAATTACATTTAAATATTGCTGTAGTTTTATCTAACGGTTTCAGATGTCCATGGGTTGGACTGGCCACTTAAGGCTAGGCGGACTGCAAGCTTTGTTGTCATATCGATAAAAAAAGGAAAAAACGAAAATACTTCACACTTTGTCTTAAGAGAACATTTAATGCATCTTTTAGAAGAGTCTTAGCTAGAAGTAGGTTTTTGCGGTCAAGGAGTGGACCGGACGTGCTCGGGGACAGGTGGGGACGGAAATTGCGACCGTTTCCGATGGCGGTCATTAAACAGGGAGAGTCTGTGGATCGGACAGGGGATAGGTGTTGACATCACCCTGAGTAGTAGTGCCGTACGTACAGGGCAGGTTAATGATTTGAAATTCAGTTTCGATTGAGAGGGTCCAATTTCACTGACACACGACGCCAGTATTGGTATAATGACGATTTGTGATTATGTTTTGTGCCATCGGAAATATTCGTTTGTGATGTTTGTAAATTGTAAGCGATTTGACTTAAGCAAAGGGAGTTGAATGAGCGATCAGTAGTAAGAAACAAAATATTGAGCACTTAAGCTGTGTCCGACTCAAATTTATCGTTAGATTGGAAGCCGTTTAATCTTTTCGGAGGCCTTGAAGTGACATAGAAATCTCGAATACTCGAGATGAATAGTAATTTTTGAAGCAAACGGCATTGGCACAGACTACTTCATATGCCCTAGAGTCAAAGAGAAAGACTATTGGACAACAATGAAACGCTGATACGTGTTGTCAGCGCCCAACCAACGCTGTGGTTTACTGTATAAGGGTAATTATTTAAAAATGCACGTAACTATTTAAAATGTAAATATTCCACGTTCTTCTGCAGCAATAAAAGGCGTAGTGATTATATTTATCTGCAGTCGTTCGGAGTCTACAGCGGAAGCGGCCGCCGCCGTTTGGCACTCGCGAGTATGCAGTCGTTGTTTACTCAGGTGTAACTTGAGAATATTTTTTTTAAGTATTTCCTTAATCTGATCTGACGAGGTTTTAACATTTATATATGTTCTTATTAATAAAATTGTTGAAGTAACAAAATGATAAATAATGCTCATAGCAAACTGACTTACTGCCACTAAGATTCAGTTTCAATTCAGTCAGTACTCTTCCAAATTGATTGAGTTGATTATCACCACTGATACCATGATACATTTATAATTACTACTATATATTAGTAAAATAATAAGATTATTGTATACTAATGAAAATTAAATAAGGAAAGCGATGTCAACACAAACAAATAATATATTCTTATGAATGTATTCATAAATATGGTACGCTGTTATAATTATGTGTTTAGTGTAACAATCAACAACCATTTAAGCGGTCAATCATTAAGTTTTCTTTTATTTTGTATTTTATATCTAATTTCAAATTCAAGTTTGTGATAAATGCAGGATTTCAAAGCCTGTTCATGATTGACCATGATGGTTAACTAATTGACTCGGATTTCGCCACCTAACGAAATTAGTCGGAGGTGTTCGTTAAAGCTTAAGTCGGAAAGGCTAAAAATTGGCAATAAGTCTTCAATAACATATCAAAAATGATAAATAATCTTAACAGTTCTTTAATTTTCTACATAAATAGTGACTAAATTAATATTAATTAATTTCGCAACAATCCACAGGCACAAGTTAGTCTGTTGCATTGTTAAAAGTATATTTGTAGTGCCTTAATGTAATAACAATGCTTTTCTGAAAAATAATACCCGATATTACGATCTAAGTTTATTTAAATAAACATTAACGTGATCTCCATTATTCAAACGTGAACATTAAAAAGAGAAACTTCTCCGAAGCCGCCATTATTATGTCGCTTTTCTAATATCTTTATATCCTAATCGTATTTTCACGTCTATTAACATTCCAACGCGCTTCAGCAATTTATACACTAAATAAAATGTCGCCAACGATGTAAATTGTAGAGTGCAAAACTTATCTAAATTGCGAACACGTGTAATGTACGCAAGGGCAATAAATAAACGCACAGTTCAGTCTAGACTGTATCTTAATCTAGACTACCTGACTCACTCGGTGACCAGCGCGCCCTTGGCTTGTCTTTGCCATATAACGTGCATCTACGATACACTGTAATGAAGGTGCCTACTCCAGCGTCCGCCGGCACATAGCTTTGGTATAAGTTTACGATAATTTAATAGAATTAAATAATAAATAATAAACCGAACATTAATTTCTGTACTGGGTTGAATAATACATGTTATCCTGTGACTTTTTGATAGTTCATTAATTAAGAGTAGTACCGATCAGTTCCACGAAATTGAAACATTTTAAAAAACTGTGAGTAAATAATTATAAATTCTGCGATTTGGAATCGAAAGCATTATTATGTATATGCGTATATATTAATATGAAAGTATAAAATGTTTTAGTCGATGACTAGATCCATTGTCCACTTGTCCATCATTGGAGCGGAGGTGGCAGTTTAGTTGATTTGAATTTGTAGCAATACCTGTAAACTATAAGTATACTTATTGTAAGAACCTAAATGAAAATAAAGAATTGTAAAATGGTCTATCCAATGGCACACGATTGTACCTCCATGTGTTCATATGGGGGATAACAGCCGGGCGAGTCGTGATTGTTCACCTCCGACTCTCGCCGTACGACACGCCCGCACTCGCAACCTTCCAAATGCTTCCTATATAAATCAGTGTGATTGTTCAATTGTTAGTGTTGTTCGAAGAGAACATTTTAAGAGAAATCTGTGAAATTTTAAGCTAAGCCATCCTCCGAGGAGCGTAGAAATTCGTTCGTTCGCAATATTTTTGTAGTACTTTTTTGTTAAGATAAAAAACATGTTGGATAGATTTAACCCATAATTAGCTCAATAGATGTTACTGCTCTGTCCTCGTGATTGAGAGATTGTCAGTGGTTGTCAGTGTGAAAATGTTAGTCAACGCTCCACGTGTTGACACTTATAGCGCCAGCAGGTTTTATGATGATGATGAATTCTATTTTATTTGACGGTCCGTTTCCCGTAGTACAGTTGGTAGTGATTCTGTCTGCCGAGCGAGGGGCCCCGGGTTCGATTACCGGCAGGGGCAGACATTTATGTGACGCATAAAAAATTGTTCTCGGCATATGGTGTTTGTGATCTTATACTAGTGTACGTCCACGCTACCCGCGACCAAGGGAATTCTAGTGCGGGCGTGTGGGTGTGTGATCATTTATTTATTTCCTCTTGTCGGAGGACGCTGGTCTCTATACCACCGTCTGTGTAGCTAAATCCTGACGGCATTCGTTTATCTGCCTTTCTCTTTTTACTATCAACTGTTAAATATTTGAAGTCGTTTCGGTTCCAGTGTCAAAGAGTCAAGTTTTAAGCTAGTTTCTTGATTCTTTGTTGGCCCGCAATATGACTGTGATGCTTTGGTGCTGTGGATGTTCATGGTTCAAGTATTTACCATCAGGTGTCCAGCCTACTCGTCTGTCGCGTACTGACGTAATATAGAGACTGTTAGTATTTTTTCCGAATAAAAAAATTGTCATACCCGTTAGACCGCCCTCCCTAAGCAACTATCGCAGTGTATTTTGGTTACAGGTGAACGTTGGCGAAAATTCAATGAGTTTAATTTTTAGTAAAAAACTATGAGCCGTTCTAAGGGTAAAAACCAATTGGCGATGCAGACGACTGAAATACTCTTTCCAAACGCTTTTTCTAAGCACTTTTAAACTTGGTTCACCCAACAAACGTACCGTGAGAGCCCCGGGATCGTCTCACTTAAAACTTTCAACTCAAAGAAACTTTTAGGACTTTTTATTTTACATTTTTTCGCCAATCTTCGCAACCTGTAATTAATTTTTTTTTCGTCAGATTTATCTGTAGTGGTGATCTTGATGCAACAAGTAGGAGATTAATAAGACAGTGATAGGTTATAAATAAATTAGATAAATATTTAGAAGAATATATAGATTAGGGAGATCGAGAGTTATCTAAAGCACAGTCATAAGTTTAATCTTATGGTTCTATTGATGTTTTGCTTAATTCTTCCATCAGAATAAGAGAGTTTAGCGGGTAAAGTTCACAGGCTTTCGAAAATAAGCTGAGAGATTTTCGGCACGAAACTTTCTTTTTAGTTTTGTTTATTAGGTCTGCTCGTAAAGTTACTACTACTAAAACTGATTTCTATTATATCTTTGAATTAGAAAAGCCAAACGGCTTTCCCTAAATTTGCCACCGAGGTTCCGACATTGGCGACGTATTTTCAAATCACCAGGGTAATATTGATTTTAACTACACTGAACAATAGTTAATTCACTTATTTATGCTCTCATAAGAAATTGTTTCTCCATGAATCGTATGCCCCAAACAGCGCCACGTTAACCTGTGCTGACTCTTTTGAATCGAAATTTACAAAAGTCTCATCGCCTTTTACCATGTTTCTAAAATCATACGAGAGTAATGGAATAACGCAATGCATTGATATTACGTTCATAAAAATAAAACGCCAATTATTTATATAAAACGGGTGACATTAACCGTTAGATGGCCGCCGAACTCGTAAATAAGTGTAAATATAACTGCGACAGTTTTAATAACGGGGGCTCGGGGGCTCAGATTGCGTTATTTACGGCGCAGGTAGTTTGGCCCGCCGCCAACGATAGCACAAGATTTTAAAGCTCCTCGCATTTTAGGCCCTCATAAATTTAAAAAACATAATTCAGTACAAAAACTGGGAACATTTTTCGTGTACATTTCGCTTCATTTCCAGATTCGGCGATATTTTTCCCGATGTGAATTTGTACATAGTTCTGTCGTTACAAATGTATCGTTCGTTACATAGAACAACTACACAACGATAAATAAACGTGTGGTAGCGTTGTTGTGTGGGTGCGGAAAGTAAACAGTTTAGTGCTTACGTATATTCACTTGTAGATGGAGTGAGCTGAATTGGCAGTGACCCCGTCGGTTGATCACAAATGTTTGTACTCGAGTCTTCTAATCGCAATTTATTCTTTTTTTATATTTTGAATCTCGAGCTTGATAAAACCAAAATTAAAATTCAATTGAGCATCATATCCATCGAATTTTACAAGCACCTATAATTTTTCGACATTATATTTGCATTAGAAATAACAAATTTCTATCATCTTGTTTACGTGAAGAATAAATCGTAACGAAAGCTAAATACGAGAGATCTCTCGCAGATACCAACGATTCTGTCATCTTGAGACAGCCAGCGCAAGAAACTGAGAACCTCATATTTTTATATTGTACGCTAAGTGCATGGATCGCAGATATGGTTAACTAGGCTGAAAAAATCGTGAGTACCCATATCGCAGTAACATGTGGCATAATTATATAAACAATCATTTACAAACCGCTTATTCCTGTGAAGTTGAAATCTGGATTAATATTTAATAATAATTTATTACAAAGGACCGTAGAGTCTGTTTTCAATAGGTTACTGCTTTGCGGTACAGACGAGGGAAATGGCGCATCATGTTGTTATTGTGATGGCGCAATGAACCGCGCACCGTGTCTATTTACAACAGGCCACCTGAATGTAGCGCGGGACGCGCTATTCAGAATGTAAACATCAAAATAATATTTTAATTAGGATATATTAAGACCAATAATATTAATACAGTTTTTGTTTATACAAAAGTTGTTGTTGTATATAAAAGTTCTTTAAAAAATTACAAGCGTAAAAATAAATATAGCTAACATCTTTACATCAAACCAATCACAAAATGAGTATAACACTTTAAGGTAAATTCGATAACACTTTAAGGTAAATTAATCAAAGCTCGTATTTTTTATTATTATGTTTAATTAATTTAAAAAAAGTTATTTAAGTTATTTCAATAGAACATTTGTGCGTGAGTTATTATTACATAATGTAATCCACGTCAGACAACAACCCTACAAGGGCCAATAAAGACACGGGAGGGCGCGTTCAGCCAGTCATCTTGTTTTTGTAAACAGCCCCGTCGCCGTCGCCGTAGAGTTGGCGCTACGGACTACGTCGTAGCAGCCTACGGAGGCTACGGACGACCTCCACATTTACAAGACAATACCACAATAACGTTATACCTCATAGGTACAAATCAAATTATTCACTCTATATTATATATATATAATATAAATCTGATATCCACAAATAATTTGATTAATGATAATAATTTGATATGATTTATGCATGAAACAGGTCACCTGCGGGCACGGCGCCGGACAGACAAACAAATGTGCCGTGTTACCGTGTCGGTCGCGCCGCCCCACAGGTGGCGTTAGGACTGCATTTGGTACGGGACCCGCAAAAACATCTACGTTTTACGTTTTATTTATAAAATAACAGCATAGTTATGTTTATTGTTTATGTACATAAATGTCGGAGTGTATTTGCGATTGGCCGCGTGTGTATGCGACATATCATAGTGTATGAATGTGTATTTTTGAACTAAACTCTATGTCTTTTTGCAATGTTAAATAATATTTAAGTTATCCTTTTGTTCATGTTTACATGGTATACGAACATGCGATTAATACACAAGAAGTTGCTGGAGGTTCTAGGATTAATTGTAGTTCAGTAAAGCCAAGTAACTGAAATAGGGCACTGAAGCACTTGAGTCGGGTCAGTTAATTATGCGTTCGACTCTCCAACTTCAATTGATAACTTTTACAATCTCCACTAGACTTTTGATTATATTACAATCAATCTCTTAAATCAGGTCAGTACAGATAATCGCAATAGAAATGTGTTAAAACATAATTTGATTGAAATGTTCTTTCTTTGTTTATTGCCTGAAGGGTACACGGGAAGCAGCGAAGCCTTTGTCGTCTGTGGTCATGAGCCTACCTTTTATCGAAGAGAAAGTTCGTCATTTGCATACACTCATAGTTACGCGGCAAAAATATTCGTAAATACTGGACCGTGGAGGGTCGCCGTGGCTCCAGTCGATTCGGAGAGACCTTCAGTCTTAAACGTGTGCAAAGGGAATGGAGAACTCACCGTTTAAAGCGCTACGAAAACCAAGTTTCATTTTAGAATGTTCTTGACCCATAAATAATTTGAGGTTCGCTCGTGGTCCGCGCGGTGTCCTAGCTTTATAAATCTGATTCTCTGACAGTATATTTTTCCATCGTTAATTAATTCCAGTTAACAAGGTGTTGTCTCTGCGCTAATTTATTGCTTTGTAGCGGTGCGCCGAGTTAGGTTTGTTATCCAATAAACTATGTTTGTATAAAAATCACAAATTTTTTTTCGTATACATTTTTGTAGGAGATGGAAAGCCTTTCCTGGCTAGCACCTTGGTCAGACATCTAGGCGAGCGGATAATTGGTAATTCGAGCAAAGTATTTTTTACACAAGAATTTACTGTTTTAACAACAATTAAAATCGAAACGTATTACAGTTTATCTATCTTCTATATATAATAAATACTATATATCTATCTTTATATAGATATCTATCTTTTACGTATAATAAAATTCTCACTGATTCTAACTGATCGACTTGTGTATCTGAACGATTTATGAGAAAAAATATTCTTAGATGCCTTTATTAACGCAATAGAACCCAAAACAATAGCTGTAGAATTTTTGTCTGTTTGTCTGTGCGTTTGTTCGCGCTAATCTCAGAAACGACTTAACCGATTTTGTTCTGGTTTTCACTAATGTATTGCAGTGAGCTTCACTTAATACTTAAAGTTTGTTTCATTGCCACCCGTCCATAAATAAAAAGGTTATGAATTAATATATGTATTTCTAATTCGCAGACCGAGAGAAACCCAGAAAAATGCAGATGCTATCTTTAAGCGTACGGTATTTTTTCCTAAGTGAAGCGAGGGCATTTGCTAGTACATCAATACTAGTCTAGATATATAGAGATACTGGTCTCCAGCGCAGAAACAAGTGAGGATTGCAATAGTGCCTTTCCCTGAGTTCGCCTTCGTTGTAGCGTGTCACTGAGTGTAGAGTCACAGCGACGGTGCTGTCATCACTCCGGCCGTGTACCGCGTTCCATTTAGCGACTGTATTCATGATTGTCTCTGCTACATATATAATTTTTTTATTAGTTAATATCATAGGCTCTCACACTGTCTAAGTGCGAATTAGGAAACTCAGTAGAGTACAATAGAGAGAACTTTCAGATACGCAACGATCTTTTCTTCTTCTAAGTTTAACATTTATTAAAACAGACATAAAAAAAATGCACACTTTGAACAACGTCGTATTAAGACGTCAGTAGAAGCAAGTTTTTTTAAGTAACTAGTCGATAAACGAGCAGACGAGCCACTTGATGGTAAGTGGTCACCGTCGCTCACAGACTTCAGTAATATCTATTACTACTGGTTCTCCGACACTGCGACCGAAACATATCTAGAAAACTTTTCATGGTCGATTTTAGTAGGAAGGTGCTAGCTAGCCTGTCGGGCAAAATACCTTATCACCATGCAACAGTACTGGCGGGATTTAACTGGGTAGTATAGAGCCCAGCGACCTCCAACACGAAGGACGGTTTCACCATAGTCTCGCCTGTTGTGCAGCAGGGATGGGGAGGTTGGCTTGGACTCGAGGATGGATGGAGCCCCTTGCACCCTAAAATAACATATACATATATGTTATTTAACAAATTTCTAAATTTTTAATTCGAATCCTACCAAACCGTTCTTATAGTCCCTTTAGCAGAATGTTTAGATCTTAGATGGTATATTTTTATGGTTGTATGGTAGTAGATTTCAGTTCATACGATGCGATTATATATCTCTTTAGGATATTACAGCTCGAGATGGACGACGCGCTGCCCGCCATGTTTCACGCGAAGAGTCCTTAGTCAGGCTCCTCGTACCTCGCAAAAGAATTATATCTCGTGTTCTGACGCTTATTACACGTACTTTATGGACGATAATTATTTGTTAAACGATATTATTTTTGCTAAATTGTTGATGTTGCAATTATGCAATTATAACGTTCGTTATGAAATGGAGTGTCATAAAGTTAATGCACCATTACTTCTCCTGAAGAAGTAATCTAGGCTGATAAAAAAAGAGTAATTTATAATAGCTTATTTACTCTTGTCTTAAAGATACCTGCATTATATTCCAACGGCAATACCGCCGCAGGCAATTCATTTCAGTCCTTTGCAGTAAACGTTACATATAATGAGGCAAAGCGCTTCTTCCACAAGATTATTATATTACAGCGCAAAAAGAGTTGTTGTTAACAACAATAATATGTTACGCACTCAATTTCAGTCTTCGGGAGAACTATTGTCATATTTAAATATGTACGTGGACCAGTGGCCACTTGTTACAAGGTAGTTACGTAAATACATAGTTTGGTTGAGGTTTGATTTCAACAAATACATTGAAGTTTCAAGTACCTATAAGCATTCTTAAAAATTGTAATAGCATGTTTGATTACCTAGAAATAGAAGTGCTTCCCGCTTAGTGAGGGCTTCGACTCTCTTAAGACGATAAGAGAAGCCCGCAAACAATGGTGTTTTTTTCACATAAATTCATAAGTTTTACGACTTGCGACGTTTCCCCTCGATCATCCATGACGTAGAGCCGCTTATGGCGTGCTTATGGGGTCCAGGTGGGGAGATAGGCGGACTCCCGTCGATTTATAGAAGGGCCTGTTTGAGAAATGTTTATTATTTTGCCCGATATCGTCAAAATGCGAGGACTTATTTTCACTAGTTTTCCCACGAGTCCACTTGTAAAAACCGAGAATGTTAGCTAAGACATTTAAAATTGTCCTACTTTGTTAGAAAGTTTGAAATCAATGAGTAAAATCTGCACACAGCAGGCGCCAGATCTCCTGAATAACGAGGAGTTGTTACACTTTAAACTGGACAGCTAATATGTTGAAAATACGTGAATGATATTAGACATAACATTAAAAGCATACATGGACACGCCATAACAGCGAGGACGTTGGTTAGTTACAGCGAAAATTTATCCAATGGGACGTTGACGTCGAGACAGTTTTTGTTCCTATAGCGACCAGATGCCGTTCATTACATATGGAACTTTGCTAGAACTGCCGAAGGTACGCCTTTTATCGGCTGGCTAGATAAAATTTGACCAGTGAGTCTAGGTGTTGTGTATGTTAAGACACCGATGGTTTTTTCGTAAATAATAAGATATTGTTACAACAATAGCCGTTCAAAATGTAGTAAATTATTTATTGAATATGTCAGTATCATTGAACCGATTGAAAAATATGAAGTATTAAGTTCAATAACTGAAAATATAATCGTAACATAGTTTTCTTTACCATTTAATGTTTTACAATGTAGGTACAAGTCGGGCTGCTTGACGGTAGGATTTCGCAAAAGGGTTATTATATATTTTTTTTTATTCATTCATTAATATGATTATTATTATCTTTCTCTGCTCGTTTCTCGTCTATTTACATAAAAAAGTAGAAGCGTTTATATGCTATAGTAAATGTTTGTGAGAATATCAACTGTACAATACATGTCAGCTCCGTTACACTTGTGCTACTGTTGAGCTTACTTCTCTCAGGATGACAGGGATTAAGGATATGTTATAGTTCAACGTGTCGTCAGGGGGATAGTTTTCATACTAAAAACATTAGCAGGGCCGTTTGGAACTACTACTGATCTACTTACAAATGATAATAATATAAGTGACGGTTGTCGAATTGGTCGCCGCGCTCTTTACTCATAGGAACTCGATGCTGGAATGTTCGGAGTCACGTTTTTATTGAGCCCATGTGAAGATGCACAATCGTACACATTACAGTCGTTAGATCTCGTGCGGCGGCAAACATAACAGCGTGGATGCAGAGTGGTCGAGCTAGTGTTGAGACATAATACAAGAGACAGGTGCATTTTATGGTGGTAGAATCTTTTATAGAACTACTTTACCTTCTGGGAAGTAAGTAGCTTTCAGAACTTAGTTTTTTATACCATAAATTGGCCAGCAAAATTTTTGAACAATTTGGAGTTAGTATCGATCGCTTCGGACGTATAAAAATCCTTTTTTTTTATTATTCATGTGCTGTGTGGATTTGTTAGTTTTCTTCTGAAAAAAAATGTAATGGTATTTTCCCGTAGCACATATATATCACAGCTCTTATTTTATATTCGTGGCCATTTTAATATATTAGTTGACCGCAACCTACTACAGATATGCTTGAATGACAGGTTATATCTCGTCACAGTCTTTATTTTGCTATTTGCAGCATAGAATTTGTTACAAATTCTATTAGTGTTTGTGGAGAATATGTTGAAATTTGAAGTTAATTATATTTTTTAAACGTTCACACTCTCACACCCCTGCATTTACCGGGACGTACCCATGACCCGAGAACAAACATTTATCTGTCACGGTGAACAGGGTCACTATCAACTGTGTTTCGGAGTCGTCGAAATTGCCTCATGATGATAATTGTAAATAACTAAATGCGGATTATTTTCATGTAAGCTTTGCTAGATTAATATGAACTTGTGGTACTAGTACTATGTGTAGTCTGTGGTAGACCAGAGGGCGCGTTAGACGCGCCGCGCGTGACGCCTCAAAGACCAAGTTCCTTTTGTGACACCGCCTTTTCGTATAACGACGCCTGCCACTTTGTTATATTGCGAGCGGAATGCGTACACAGATAACTATGGGAAATGTTATAAATCTCAGTCACGTATTTGAAAGCAACGGAAAGTAGATAGATTTAATTTTTGAAATTTTTGCTGTAATTTGCTCTGATACAGGCACTGTAAAATATAAAACCCACTAATAATCTATTGTAAAAACTTTCCACCGGTATCTATATAGATAAATGGTTGAGAGTTCTTTGTAAAGCTCGGTAAATTGTTACTAAAATTGGTTTAGACATAAAATTTATATAAAAACAACCTATAAACAATAATGTTGAACCTTTGTTACATTTCTTAATAAAAAATATACTCAAACGGAAATTGATTTTATTAATAAAAATTCTACAACTAAAACATAGTTTACAACTGGGCAAATATCAATGAGTTCCTGATTGTTTTCGGGGTTGTTATTTATATTACAATAAACCTATAATAACTCCACGAGTTCGTTAATCACTCTCTCGAGTAGGTATGTGACGAGCCTTTTAGAGATTGAATCATAGGCGCGATAGAGAAAACATATATTAAGTAACTGTTATATGTTAAAAATACAAATAATATAATAATACATAAAAAAACCTTTAAAAATATAAAGTGAACTTGCTAATAGTCATAAATTGTGATAGATATGTTTGATCATTGAAAGGTTTTAGGCACAAACAGCCGCTTTCTGCTCGTCGCGAGGTCATGGGATTGAACCCGCTCCCGCTGGACGGGCAAAGAGTAACTTTATTAACACAATCGATAAATTATATTGTTCTCTGGCTCCACGGTAATGCAATCATGTACACTCTAATAAGTTTTGATAAAAAAATAACAGTAACTAATTTTTTTATTTTATTTCAGACATACACATGTAGAAATGGACAGTGAAGGTCATTTAAAGGCTGTCACAGCTTAAAAATAATTCAATTGCTTATATTCATAAAGTATCCAATTATAATCTCAACTCAACAAACCTCACTCGTCTCTCAAATATTTAGTTTTACTGTCAGGTCCGGCAATCTCTGAATATTTTTTTGAATAACGACACATCGTAAAATAATTACTGAGCACATTGTTTACTTTATCAAAGGTTTCAATAACTGCATAGTGACAATCACCAAATGACAATTGCGGGTTTCCTGCTCCATGACCTTTCTGTCGACCGGTTTTAGTGTAAATCACCTACATATAGCCCTATACTCTTTCCGTTCATAGTTATGCTGAAGTGGATTTGTATGAGCTGCTGGTTTTTTTAAGTGATTACATGTTACCTGTTTTACTGAGTTAACATACTTTTACAACTTTTAACAGATGACAAACTTTTAACTTTGTACGCCGCTGGACCTCGTTGTTTTCATCAGTAAACAATCCGATTTGAAACCGGTTTTGAATCGGATTTCGGTTGACTACTAACCTTTCACCGCCTCGTACTGGGACAGCATTGTTGCATAGCAATTTGGATCAAATAAATAAATATCATATAAAAGAAACGTTTTCACACTCACACTCCCGCACTAGGATTCCCTGCGTTGCGGGTGGCATGGACATACACAAATATGACATTACAAATACCCATGACCCGAGAACAAACATTTATATGTCACACAAATGTCTGCCCCGGTCGGGACGTACCCGGGACCCCTCGCTCGGCAGGCAGGGTCACTACGAACCGGGCTACGAAGTCGTATCCATGTGTCGTATCCATGATACTTGTGTGTGAGGTATAGTATTTTTACCTATTTGGCTAAATATTCCTTCTAAGACAAATCATAAAACGATTCTAACGTGCCGAGTTCTAAACTTGGCGAGACAGTTAACCCGCGTGGTTCCCTTTTTTTTGGCGACGAGCCGTCGATGGTATTCCTGCTGTAATACATAATCTAACTATTATTTATTATATTAACATCAGCAGGAATTGACGTAAGTTGAATAAGCATTCTACAAAAGCGAAAAGGGGTGAGCGATCTGTTATTTGGATGCGCATAAATTATATAATAAAGATAGAATTGTGTCTGTTTGGTTATATATATATATATATATATAAATATATATATATATATATATATTGTTATTTATTAGTTTAAACCGAGTATACAGACTACATCAGGGGCAACATCGACGTATTGCCGACACAGAAGCGTGGGAACGGCAGCTACGTATCGCAAGATAAATGTAGTGGATACGAAGTGTCACAAGAACCCTGCAGAAGACCAGACATCTAGATGGTGTTTATATACATGGGTACACTTTAAAAGTTGTTTTCATAACTGTTTAATGAGGGGTCAATAAAAAGTAATAGTATGTGTTGTATACGTTGCTCTTAATGTCTTCAACTTTATGATACACTGGAAATCACGTGGCCACTATTATACATAGCCAGGGGTGGAGACACACGTCCGATCCGTACCTTGTCCGTCAAAAGACTGCCTGCTCATTTTAAGACTCATCGCTTGTCAACTACCTCCTCCAACGACTGATCAGTTGACAACTACTTTCTCTACCAGTGTACACGAAATAATGTATTATCCTAGGGAGAAGGGACTGGCTGAAAACCAGCTCTTCCCAGGACCTCTGTCCCGAGTAAGGAAACAGCTGAGCCAGCTCCCATTGCCTTACATAGTTTGTTAATTTTGTTTATTTTTATCTGTATTTTTTTCTTATAAATTCGCAACTATCTTTGGTGGTAATAAACTAATTTTATTATTATTATGTCCATTGAATAGGTGCACACATTACAGCATGTAAGATAAATACAACAGATCGAGAAACATGTAGTTTGACTGCTGTCAAGTTGTTATTTCTTAATGTAACTAGTCGACACACAAGCAGACAAATCGCTAGATGGTAAGTGGTCACCGTCGCCCACGGAAATCTAAAACACTAAAGACATTACTGACGTATTGTCGACCAAAAACGTAGCGAGTACTCGCATTATCAATTTATTTTATTATTTTAGTAGATGTTGCACTAATGTTTTATTATTTTTCAACATATTTTACACGCTGTATTATATATACACGAGACTTTAAGTAAAAGTGGTAATATTGGCACTATTTAATATTTGCGTAAAACAAACGCACTCCGGGTGTAGACTAGTTGTGATATAATTGGCATCAATTCATACATTACGCGATGACACAGCGTAGCGTCAGCCAATCGAGAATTATTACCAAATAAAAAGACGAACAAATAAACAAACAATATTAATCTCCACCTACGTCGCTTATAAATCAGTCAAAACTCGACTCTCTGGCATTAGCATAAGTTGTATATTACAAGGTGGGAGGATTGCTCAATCAACTTTGAATATCGGTCATAACTTAATCGCCTCATTATTTCGTTAAGACGACCCCGCGCAATATGTTTCTTCGAATGTGTAAGCGTTCAGAACCGGTACAATTGGGTGTGAATTTAGATAAAGCTATAACTTTCTTATGACTTATGCCATTCACTCTATGTACTCGGATAGTAGTACAATTTATTATCTGCTTACAGCACATAACATAGCTAGAAACACTACCGATGACGCCAACAAGGAAGCAAGCCAACGTATTAAAATTCTCTCGAACTTTGAATTTAAATCGTAAAATAATATGATGGTTTATTTTAGAAGTACCAAAGACGAATATGTCGAAACAGTGCCTTATTTATTTGTTTCAGTGAATATAAATTATTATCAAAGCTACCATCAAATAAAGTCTGGAAGTAGATGATATATAAATTACCATATTCAATTATACATACGAGTACATTAAGACTACATGAACTCTTTTAAAAAACCTGTAATAAAACACTATTTGCAAACGTCACCTGTCGGTTGTATGTGTATGTATAAAAATATATTTGTAATTTTTCTTACCTATTTGATATAGCATAGTATAAGTATGTAGGCAAATTGTATTATATACTAGCTGTACCCTGCGCGCGTTGCTACGCCACCAACTAAAATAAATTTGAAGGAAATACATTGCACAATATTCAATTAATTTTGAGTCATTTTATTGATTTTGGTCATTTCGAAAAAATTGTGACATTCGTTCGGTGTTTTGGGCATACCAACTCAGAAACCTTCGTGGGCCCGTGCACAACCACTTTGCTAAAGCTCATCACATGATCAAATGCATAGTTTACGATTCTATAAAGGGCATACAGACAAACATTCATTTTTATATACATATATAGAAGAAGATATTGAAAAAATATATATACATTATACTACATCATTTTTAAATTACTATAATCTGTATAGTGCTAATTTTTTAAACAAGATATATAAATAAATGTATATAGGGAGTGTGTAAAGTAATAGTAGGAATTAAAAAATACACGCTCAACTGCGCTCTTATTTGCTACGTTGTAATTACTCAATAATTCTTGATGTAAATCATATACATAACGGCACGGTCATATCTCCATAATTAATAAATGATTCAAATACGAATAATACATGTGTAGGTATTATGCTATATTAGTTCCCACAACATTCCATTTATACGTTCAAATGCAATTATATTCAACCGCTGATGCGCTGATGTCGATTAATCTAATTCGTGACTGAGACGTGCGCCGGACGCTGCGTCACGACACGGGACTGGGAACAATTCCGTATCGCTATTTTGTATTGTTGCGTATGTCATACAATTTTTATGCAACGGGTACTCACGGTACACGGTACTATCGAGTTTGCCGTAACACTACTTGGGTACTATTCGTCAATTCGAATTAATTTCAATTCAATTTTAATTTGGTACTATACGGCCAAAGGTGTGAATGGACGTAAACGAAGCTATATTTTACCATGGAATACTTGATAATTATATATATTTTTTTATAAATAAGTGTTTAAAAATGGGAGCAGATTGCTGAAAAGTTGTATTGTTGTAATGCGTAATAATAGATGACATTTAGAAAGATACCCGGGAGGAATTTAAGAATATATTAGGTAGAGTGTACTGTCACGTACATACATATAACATAGTTTATTACGATACTTGTACATATATACAATACACATATAACTATCAACCTATTAGCTATTTATAGTCAAGTGCTGGACATAGAACCACCCCTTATTGACGCCATAAATATATCACTCATTAAAATAAACATAAATACCAATAAAAACTATTAACATATTTTGATAATTTTTAAGATTAAATATAACTGAACGTTAATATTGTTTTAAGCTTATTCTATGTGATGACATGATCTTACACGTGTTGTATCTGCTAGGGGCAGGTGAGAGGTTTCTGGATCTACGTTTATGTTAACATCAGTGACAAAGATGATCATTAGAGTTATCGTCGCGCGCCTCTGACGACCCAGAGAAACCGGACACTCGCTCGATCGTGTAGATTGGCAAGGACGCGGTTGCATTGTGCTCGCGAGATTGTGTTACGCATACAGCTTAGAAATATAAAACGATTCATGATGTTGAGTGAACATTGAACTTTGTTGGTGATGTTTTGGAACGTTAAATATGAAAGAAGAGATTAATTTCACTCAACGTTTACTTTGCTATTACTGACATATATACATATATACATCATATTTATTTTCAAGCAATACGTTAGTTAGTAAATATAAAGACGAAAAATCCAGGAAGCAATTAATAGAGCTAGTCGCTATGTTTGTATTAATCGTAAGAGTTTCAGATAGATTTGTCTGCGTCAAGTGACGTTGGCGCCAACTGGACGACACTTACATTTGTGTAAATCGTGTCGTGTCGGGTACGACACTGGGCATGCTATAATCACGCGACCGGTGAATGGTTGCGCACCTTTACCTCCCGCCAGTTATAGTTTTTTTTATTATCTGTATTCTCTAATTATGCAAAGCGCGCGACATTCGCGCCGTGTCAAGGTAATCAAGTCTGCGTGATTTACTATACGTCACGGAGAATATGATTGGATAGAAGATTTTTATTTCATCTGCTGAGTAGTTAGGCAGACTTTCTTTTTGTTAGTTTTACGGGGTGATTGATGACAAAAATCTATTGTAATGAATAGCGTGTCTAATAATACTCTTAAATGATATAGAAGTGGTAAATTGACATATCAATCTGTAACAATCCTGTCAACTTTGGTGATTGACTGAACACAAGAGTCTAAGTTAGGCCTTTCTTGTGCGTCTTATTTTAGATGAGAAATGTATGCTTATAGTGTGTTGTTACTATACCGGGATTGCTGTTTTCAGCTTTTGTTCACGCACTAGCTAATTTTATAAAAGTTTCAGACTCGGAGCGAAGTATGGTATAATTTTCCGGTACAATCACAAGAGATTCCTAAATCATTTCATATGCTGATGGCTGCTGAAGGAGTTTAAGTGGGGAGGAGTCTTATATTCCCATGATCTGGTGACGTTCACATAACATAAAGTACTACAGTTTACGACACGCTAAAAGCCTGTCTAAAATGCCATTACTTGTCGCGGTTGCCACACAGGTCTTAGCATCCGTTGACAAGTTCTGACTAAACAATAAAGCTGATTCACGAAGCTGATTCAATCGTTACACAAACTTGTAAGTTATCTAAGAGACTTTCAAAATAGGTGACTATCCTTATGCTCTTAACCAATTCACAATTCAAGTTAAATTTAAGTTAATGAAATCATTCCAAATCAGAAAGTACAATCGAGTGTTAATAGACGTAGACTGTAGCGAGGTGGTGACTGACAGAATAAGATGGTCAAGGCCGTTGCTTGGCTGTTAGTTAAATGATATAGATGCTTCTAATTAATTTTGACACAACTAATAAAAACACATAAGGCAATTTTTTCAATAATTTAACTTGACCTATGTATAATTTAGGCGTGTTTCCGGCATTTATATTTGTTATTTTCAACCCGTGAACCTTTACATTAAGCATGTACCGGGAATACAGTTCTGCGGTGAGACATTTATATTCCATTTAAGTAAAAAAACATGTTTTGTTCTATTCAGAGTAACCTACGTAATTTTGACGGTTAACCACAGAAAATTATCTTGTACTAAGGTACATTATTATTCAAAACTCATACTGATATGCTACAGGGAACTTATACATATCTTTATATGTTTAATAGTTTGATCTATATTTGTGTATATTTTAGTCAAAAGATTCCATTACGCAAACTTAAAGCTTAATCCGAGGAAATGTAACTTTTTCAAGAGAGGAGTGTAACTCTTAGGACACGTTATGTAAGATGAAGGCGGTTGAACTGATTCGGAGAAGATAAAAGTTGTTCAAGTATCCCCGACGTTCAGGAACAAAACGGAGGTGAGAGTATTCTTAGATCTGTGTGCTTTACCGGCAGTTTGTTGAGAACTTTGTCAAGGAAGACACACGATTACATAGTCCCTCAGAGGATATGAGGATTATTAGTTGAGATTCGAATTGTGTATGTGCGTTTACCGATCCTGGGTTACCCCAGAAGACAAAGAAGTTTTATAGTTAAGATGATCGCTAGCAATACTGAAATCGGAGGAAATTATCACAGAAGTAAGACAGTTGGTAATAACGTACTTCGACAAGACCTTATCAAGCTAGAAATGAATTATTGTGTGACACGTCGTCAGTTACTGGCTGTAGTGAATACGCTTCAGCACTTCAATAAATATTTGCTGGGTCGCGAGTTCACTAAATTTTTTCCAAATATAAAATGGATTCATCGTGATAGTCTCATATTACTTAAGCAAATGACCGGAAATATTTGCAAACCCTCACCAAGTAGTGAAAACTATGGTCCAAAATTCGCCGAGGAGGTTGTATGCCGATTTGGCGTACCGTTTTAACTACAGAACGACCAAGGCAGAAATTTTGAGTCAACGTATTCTAAGAGTAACGTTTTAGGAATCAACCAGCACATTCCCAATCAAAGGCATGGTGGAGAGATTCAAACAAACGTTGGAAAATCACATGGTTCAAGTCCTTCAGGATCATCGGTGAGATTGGGATCGGTTAGTTCCGCTGTTCCTGATATCTTATCGCTTTTTCATGAGTCCACTAGATTTATTATGTTTAAGGTCAACTTCCGATGAGAAACACATCTGCCTTTGGATTTACTGACCGTTAATCCGCCTGACGATAACATGATCGGACATGCTATTGCAGGACTACTAACTACCACTGCCGACATCTATTACATAAGATAATTATAATTTAATTATATTACGCTTGTAGCGAATGAACAACAAGTTTATGCGCTTACTTTTCATATTGCCTGAATCATAATTGTATTTTAATATAATGTATTTTTATATAGGTATTATTCAAGAAATAGTTATGATTCATTTCTATTTATAAATATTTTTAATATTTATAAGAGCGAAATGTATGTAGTAATTATAATTTAAAGCACTTACACACTCACACCTAGAGAGAAATAAATATATATATCAGTCACATGCATACAGTCCGTGTGACTGGGAATTGAACCCGAAACCAATCCCTCACTAGACAAGGCAAGGTTATACTTTATGTAGATCAAATACACAAGCTTATATGCATTCTTGCAAGAATCAACTAACGGTAATCAGTTCCTTTTCGTTAACAAGGACCTGTTATAAAATCAGTGAGCTTAAATCACTTTCGGTATCATTTGCTTCGGCAGCACGTGTCACAAAAATCGATCTCCAGCAAACCGGTTCATGGGTATCATTTGAATGTCTAATTTGTACACCTTGAGAAATACTTCAAAGGTTTAAATGTTGTGCTGCCTAATATTAAAAATAATTGTTGATATTTAATTGTAAGCAGCGGCAATCACTGAAAAATAAGCGATGGTTTTCATTATTCGAAAAATACATGGTTTGACCTTGTTCGTTTTGAATCATCTCTTTAACTTATGTTCGATGACTGGTTCTCATTTAGATCAGAAGGCTTTAACAATATCCATGTAATAAAATTAGAAAAACACTTAAATCTTGTAATGCCTAGTGATTTAAAACTGACAACATTTTTAAAAACAGTAAGTTAAATACTGTACTTCAATATAAAAATGTTAAAAATGACGCATCGCCAAAATTTATTGCTTTACGAATTAACGAATATTTTACCCATCACATAATAAATACAATTCAGATACTCTCCTTGAACATAATGACGAATCTCTACGTTCGTTATCTGATTCAAATTAAGATGTATTTGATAATTATTGGTACTGTGCAATTATATTAATGCTCATATTACGAAATGTTTCCCTTTCGTAGTTTTTTTAGGATGATAACAGCTGGCCAAGCACGTCCCTGGAATTCAGCATTTCGAGATATCGTGCGAGGACGAACAGCAAACTACGAAGAGTAGCTGAGGACTCTGAGACGAGCACATGAGATTTACAATGAACAGACACATTTGCACCGATTGGCTCTGATGAGCCGTCAGTTCAAGCTACTCAGCCTAACCCGATCGCACCTTCATACACGCCCATTCGATCAGAGATAACACATCGGTCGCGTGGAATTACTCTTGGGCTGTAGAAAAGCCTTAGTAACCTTAGTAGCAGATGTTTTGCGACATTCCGTCTGATGAAACAGCGTGGCATTTAGGATGCGCAGTCAAGAGCAAATGTTAAGCTTTCACGACGAGTTATGTGGGTAAAGCGGGTTCCATATAGTTATTCATAGGTGGGTGACCTTTGGCCTGATTGAGCGTAAGAGGCTTTGCGGAGTGGAGTACCATGTTATTATGTTTTTGATCAAAACTGTGTGTGTAATAGTTAGGCTTAATCTGTAATTTTATGTTGTTTATAATAATTTGCACAGTTTATAAACTAGAATATTACATGTAAGCAGTTACCGTGTCCGTGGGCTTTTTAGATGTAATGATTACCCATGCCATGTCAGCTAAAAAAGGTGTGATAAACCTATTTTTGTAAGGTATCCATTTTATATCGCTCGAGGAGTATGACGAAATTAGTTCAAATTGGCGCAGTTGCAATAGTCACGTATAATTTGGGAGAATCAAAACATGCGGAGGGAAAGTTAGAAATTGCAGCCATAACCTATAAATACGGTTGACACCACGTACGCGTGCCGATGGCGTTAGGTAACCGACCTGTGGTTGGACTCTTTTAGCGATACCTATAACTTTAGAGGGCATCTGTTAACTAAGGTCGGGCAGGTGATTAGACAGCAGAATACATCGCTATCTGAAACAAACGATAATACTTCGAAGTCATGGGTAAATAAATCTATTCTATCCAAGTCAATGCACCAAATAATTTACCAAGTCTGTTTAGAATTCTTTCACGAATTAAATCACTTGATATGGTAAGGAAAAACATCATAATAAAACCTGCAAAATGCACACCTGTGACTTCTCTATTCATAACGAAAATAAGTTTAAAGTGAGCTTTACAATACAGGAGTTTGGTAAACAGAATTTAAATAATACATTTATTTCATAAAAACAGAGATTTAAAGGAAATATACAGTGAACTAAAGTTTCAACTATAGTTGTTTCTAACATTTTTCTATTTTCACTTTCGTTGTCAATGTAGGGAAATTAAGCGTGCGCTTGCACACTTTTAAGAGTATCATAGTTAACCAAGAACTTAATTTAGATATAATTTACTGTGTGTATGTTATTAGCTCATTGCTAGGCAACCACGGAGGACTATTTATTAAAATGTTTATTGGTCAATTTAAGTGTCAGAAACTCGGAATTCGTGCGAAGGGCTTCGACGAAGAAAGCGAAAATCACGTCATCTAGAATTACTTCGAATTAAATCACTTGATACGGTAAGGAAAAACATCATGACGAAACCTGCATACCTGTGAGTTTTCTATAATGTTCTTAAAAGGTACGTGAAGTCCGCCAACCTGCACTTAGCCAGCATGGCTTCTGTAACCTCGTGAGTGGATGCATTATTTTTTTGAGATGTGTGTGTATAAGTAACATGTGGATCACAATAAGAACTGTAAAAACAATGCTTCTGAACTCGGGGGCAATCCGGGGCCATAGCGGTTGGGGGCATAGCGGTCTTGAAAAGTTTTTTGAACTCCTCAATCATGCAATGTGAGTACCTCAAAACGGTACGAATGCAGCGATGAATTTGATTGAGAATTAACTGCAATTTTGTTATTGACTTCCTGGGTATTGCAAAAATTATTGAATAAGAATTGGTAGTCGATAATTATTGATTGTCGATTAAATGTCACAATATAATTATTTCGAATAGAATGTCAATATATCAGGAATCAATATATGGAACCGTAGGTGTAACTTCTGTGTATTGCTAACTTATGAATAAAGTAAGCTGATTGTGAAATGTTTGCTTGTGTACTACTAACCTGATAAAGACCACTGCACGTTTGTTCGACTGAATAGGTAAAACTTGCCAGATTTAAATACGTGTAGGCCTAAAACATTATCCTAAAATTAATAACCGAATAATAATTTTATCTGGAAAAATTTGGCAATATATAAAACTCAGATTCGTTAGAGGAGGCTTAATGTTTCGATTATGTTAAAATATTATAGCTTAAGATTATCAAATCTCGCAATTATTTATCATAACCTTCTTATAATATGATAACCCTGAATGTTATTGCTTGTCCATCAGATGGGCGACTCATTCGTTAAAATGTTTATACTCATTGTGATGTCATTTGCCTGTTTTAACATATTGCAGTGTTTCGAACACTTTTTAAAAAGTGGCTTAGTTGTGTGTCATGTTTATTTCGCGTTCTATTTGTAAGGGAGTTTTGGATTATATTAGTTAAACAACTCCTCTCATCTATGACTCTAAGTCATTCTTCTCCGCTCGTGACGTATCTCGCTGAATCCTAATACACGGCAGGAGCTTAATATCTCAGGCTAGCTACCATCCTTCTATAATGATCAGGTCAAAGATGATTAAGACTCTCTCTCTGCGCACTCTTCAGTCGCAAAGAAATTTCTAAATGTAGAAATTTCTAAACAGTACGTACATACCTATATGGTTGTTTATAATTCAACATTATAATATTTCACAATTTATCTATCCGAAATCTTCGATAACGGGATTACTTTATAACGTAGTTCTATTAAAGATTTTCTCACTTCTAGTAGTGACGTGGATGATACAAAAATACTCACATTGAGTGTATTGGATCATAAATGAATTATTCAATTTACCTCCATATATTCCATAAATATGTTAATTGTACATTTGTTATTTAATAAAGAACATATTTTGGTAGCGTATGGAATTGGGTAAATATTAATTTCAGTACGGGCGAGGTCGATAATTGGACAGGTAACGACAAAATGGAACAATTTTATGTGCACTTCCATGGACCATACGACAAGCTAAACTTTTATTTCTATTAACATGACACCTTCATATTGAGTTTTGAGCAGTGTGCTACATTGTTAGAGATAACTGGTTAATGTGAACTGCCTTTCTGTTTTAAGTCATGCATAGTATAAACAAAGCATTATGTTATATCAAAAAAAAAAAATTGTTAACAATAAATATTGATTTAGTAACAAACACACTCATGAACACTTTAATTTAAGTTTTATAGCAATAATCGAAAGTTGGAATTGGGTCGGGCGGCTCCACGAGAGGTCAGCGGTTTCGTCAGGTATGTCGGATAATCCTTGTAAAAAACTCACTTATATTCACAGTGTTTTCGAGGAACTAAGTTACTTACTAAATAACTATGACTTTTACCTCCTCTCCATTAAATACTATAAAAAAGAATTCTTTTTTTGAATGCACTTCGGATAGAATAAAACGTTTTTTGCCATTGTTTTAATATATTGTTTTGTAATATATGTATTGTTGTTGCACAGTTGTTCAAAATATTTTAGAGTCAGTCTTTGTTATGTGTATCTGTGTGTACTCGTATTATATGATATGATATGAAATTCTTTGTCGAATTTAACTTTTCAAAAAAAACTTCAAACTTAAATTGATTACTATATAGATGGTAAATATATCAAAAATACATGTTGTTATAATTTTAAAATGACTGAACAAGCAGGTATTTAAATTTTCAAAAGAACGTTGTGGGTTTTATCAAGAGAATATAGAATTTTAGAAAATTTTTGGAGCATAATGTAATTATAACTAGTAACTGTGGTATGGAAATATATACTATACGTCCGTCGTAATAACAAAACGAATAAGTTTTTATCACATGTTTTATCAAAGTTTGTACGGTTTTAAGTAAGCCATCGAACTCACTGCACAGGCAAAGATCACATCAATGTTTTTGTTCTAGTTTTGAAATTGATGCGTTTATTGTCGTGTTACCAAACAGCAGCCTCTTTGTTCGGTAGTTTGTAGACCCTATCAACTACTGTCAATTAAACATATACATCTTTCGATGCGATCAGCATACCATTTGTATCTTTTATCATTGGTTGCAGAAAGCACCTTCGCATTAGCTATTCTTCTCTTTTCGACGTTTTAAATTTGTTCATGCGAATTTTTTTTGGTAATATTTTTTGCTTCGGGAGTCGAGACTGGGCTAGCGTGGCCCTGACGTTCATTACGTTTTCAAATAAACAACAATAAAGCTTAAAGATAAGATAAGGTAGTTTCTTGGCATAGTGTAAAAGCTTTGGTATATAGCGAGGCGATGCTGCCAACAACCGGGTACTACAACACAGGAGCCTTATATACACTTATTTTATTATAATTAAAATTTATTTTTCACATTTGTATATTTTAACATTATCTAGTAAAGAAGGTACATAAATTAAAAATTAAAAAATTAAAAATAATTTAATAATAATAATAATATTTATAATAATGTTACGAAGCTTCTCGAAGTCGGCAGGCTTACGAAGTCTCTAGAAGGGTGGCCGACCGTTGCGGTGAGAAAAAAAAAAACAATAGAGGCAAACAATAGAGGCAATAAAAGAGAAACCCAGGTAGTAATAAAAACTACCTGGGTCACTCCAGGCCAATCTGGCCCGTATGCCTCAGGTAAAAGGGGCGAGATTGGCATAGGCGAGGGCCGAAATGGGGTTGTTACCTGACCCGCTATTGTTATGTCGATTTCCGGGAATTCCTGTTGTTGTTGTTGTTTACTCCAACAAAGGGCGTGGAAGGATCTGGAAGCCCGGAAATCGATATAAATAGCGGGCAGGGTCGGCCACAAGGCATTCGGTCTCCGGATACGAAGTGAAGAGTTCTCTCCCTACGAAGCGAATACCTGCGATCTACGAGTGTAACTGTGATTGTGAAGTGTGTGTGAAGAAAAATAAAGTCTCTGCGGAACTATTGTGGCATTTTTACGAGTCTACGGATCCTGACACGTAACAATAATTTTAAAATGTTATAGTTAAAAAAATGATAAGTAAGAAATAATAATAATGTAGTTAATGGACTAAGTATTTAGATAAAATTTATATTAATAAGTCTTCCAGTAATATCAGAATGCGCCTTATGTTTAGAAATAGCTGTCAAAATGTTTTACGAATGAGTATTCTTAGTTCTGTAAATTAGAAACATATTGATTAAACATATTAAGCTAGCCAGTAAAAATTTTATGTATTGTTTTCATAATAGAATATCCATGTTAACTTTTATTTCCCATACCGCCGGAACAGATCCATTTCCCGGGGTAAAAAGTAATAGATTATAATTCGTGATATAAGCTACTAAAATGTCGAGTGGCGATCACTGGTTTTGGTGTGATATGTTGTCAAATAGATAGACAGATAGACAAAAAATCCAGATTTTCTGTTTTGACCTCTATTTCGATAACAAGTCAACGCACATTAATATTTCCAAAAAAATATTATATGAACAGATTCGATCTTGTTACAGTTTTATTATTTATTTATTAATGTTAGGTACATGCGAATCTCACATGTTTAATGTGTTTGCATAAAATTATTAGTAGCTTTTATAGCTTTACTTTAGTTGGAATGCACAGTTTAGTTCTTATAGAGGTCACAATACGACGCACGGCGTGATATTTATATATGTTAATTCGTATACATA
>PDGT01000009.1:988853-1010500 GCA_003671415.1 Megathymus violae | reverse complement strand
GTCCAAAGTTTTACGATAAAATTTTACTGATCATGCGAACAGAATTATTTGCGTAAATTCGTATTAGTTGTAAACACATTAAGGTCAAGTTGATATGCTCATTTATAAGTAAAGCCTTCAACACCCATGTATATTTGTATGTACAGAGTAGCACAGAAATATAACATTTATATTGTTATGGAAATTAAAGAATAAGATAAACAAGAAATATATATACATTGCGCTGAAGTCAGCCGGAAGATTCACTTCTTGCATGTGCTAAAAAGGCTTTAAAATATGTTGCTCTTCAAAACTAAAATTTCACTAATCCAAGCATTTGTCCAACCCACAATAGACTATGCTGAAGTCTGTTATTTTGGATGCCACAGAGGAGCTTATAAACTTGAGCGCTTACAAATTTACAGATTTATTAGAGATTTATTTACAGATTCATTAGTTCGATCGAATATCTTAATTTCGCAAGAGAATTACGTGGCTCCTAATTTAACTACACAGGATCACTCAGCTCTTGTGTCTACTCGTTAAGTCCTTCTTCTCCATAGTCCTGCTTCTTCCATTTTTCTTTGCAATCAACTTATCTTTGCTCATCGTCCAGGTGTATCATACAGTTGAAACCTGAAAACTCTCATTAAGTTTCCTTTACATAAGTCCAGCTTTTATTCCCATTCTTTTTTAGTTCAGGTGGTTACCTTGTGGAACTCGCTATCTTCCGCTATAAGAGATTCTGAACCATTTTGGTGTTTCAAGTAAGCGTCACAGATTTCTTGATGACAATGACCTATGTAATTGGTAGATGTATAAAAGAGATATGTACTATATGTATAATACATGTCTGTATTTAAAATCAGTTATGTAATATGTGTAATAGTGTTTATATATGTAAATTATTTGTGACATATATTATTATTTAGGTGTGCACTAACTTTGCCTCCCTGTATCACTTTCATTTTTTGGGCCTCCTGGAAGAAATGTTTGATTAGGAATAAATAACGTCCTGGCACAAACTTATCATACATATACTGTTTCCTATAATCTTTTTGTCAAATTTAGCGCTGGAATAAGCGCTACATTCCCCGCTTCCTTCTTTAGTCACCAACGCATCGGTGATAACTTTGGTGTTTTTGGCGTTCTTTGAAAGTAATCACTTCACCAGATGGATTGTCTGTTTATTATTGGCCATTAATATAAAAAAGACCCAGCCACTTAACAGGAATCGAACCAGAGATCCTAGTTTCGGTCATAGGGTCTCTACAAATTGATTGATTTAATTTGTAATATGTAAACATGGCACGGAGCAGCATAGGAGACATAGTGCAATGTAAATTGACCGCGTCAATAAGAATGCATGTTTATAGTAAGTAACAATGGCATTCAGAATAAATTATTTATTTGGAGGGACAGGTCAGGTGTTGCGCCACGCGGCCGCCGCCCGGCCGGCCCTGCTCGTGGATGGGTGGTACAAAGGTGTTCTTCGACAGGCTTTATGCACAATTGAGTCACGTCAATTCTTACAAAAATGATTCAGAAACGAATGTGGTAATCGCGCCACCTTAGATCACAATGTGTGATTGCATGTAAGTGTTGGTCATAATGACGACTTGTTATTGCGTGTGACTCTTGACACTGACATGTCGTTTGCTTCTTTGTTTCGATAACTGACCAACGAATGTTCGGGCCGCCTGATGGTGAATAGTCTACCACTAACGAATGAGGGGCATTGTAGATGCGGTGTTTAGAAAAAAACGGCGACGTTTATCTGAAAATATCATTGTTTGAAACAAAGGTTTTACGTAATTTAATTTTGTGTGTGTTGATCTTCCGCACCGGAATCCCAATTCAAATCCTACATGCTAATGTAATTAACGATTTGTGCCTATCAGAAATTTATTATTATTTGCTTAGGTGTCGATATACACTAAGGGAATCTGCAGATTCAAGAGAAAGGAGCAAGATCTTTCAAGCAACCTCATATTTCGGTATAAAGGGTGTTGAAACTGAAGACGGTCACGATTGAGACATTTTGTTTAATTTTCAAGGATGAAAATACATCTGTGACCGACCTACCTGTTCTCTTTGAAGCTGGTTATTATATAGATATCAATTAATTTTAGCAACTAGTATGAGGTGAATTCCTGTCCTTCATGGGTAATGTAGGGAACGTTTAAACTGATTTATATACAGAGCCCAGTGACTTCCAACGTGAAGGGTCATGTGGCATTGCTTCGTCTGTTGTTCAGAAGGGTGCATCATGAACATAGCTCGGTTTCCAGGAGTCAAACACCAATGGGCGGTCGGTAATAAACGATTGAGCGTTAATAGCAATATTTCAAAATTAATAGCAATATTTGGTTTGGAAAGCACGTTGTACAGTCAGTCTTGCTTTTCGTTAGTTATAAATTGCTAAGCTTTGTCTGAATGTCGAGACTTACGTACTTGAAGTTGAGTTTTGAGTTTGCAACTTACTACTCCAATAATCCACAAGCTTGCATGTGATACAGCACGCCTCGTTTCAGTCATAAGGAGTCATGGTCCTTATCCTGTATCACCTGCTGTTAGTCTGACCTATATGTATAAATGTTGATAGTTGCTAATCGAGCCGTTACACAAGTTTACATCTGGTGACATATCCATTGTCCAAAAAAGGTTTTTAAATATCATTATAAAGAACAATATATTAATCCGCTGGTTGTGTCGTAACCGCGAAGGTTGTCGATTAGTGATGCGACCGGCCCATCCGCTGCACTGGGCGGAGTGTCATCTTTTTGTTTGTCTGTTTAGCATAAGAGTTCAATGTATAGATTATTAAAAGACATATACATGGTTGTGATATAATTTTGGGGTGTCTAGATTAGTTGACGAAACAGACCTTAAGACCGGAGCTTCTCGTCTTGTTAAAGTAGTTTTTTTTTAAATGTGTTTTTTTTTTCTATAGTTTTTTTTTATACATAACCAGCAATATATATCGTAAATAAAGGAAGTCAGATTTCTTGCGCGAAAGGGTAAAATTTGAGAAATATGAGGATGTCGGTATTTGTTGATTGTCATACTGGCAACATGAACTTGAGTCTGTTGTAAAATTTCAAATTAAATTTTTTTCGAAATAAGAACGAGAAAAATCTCAAAAGCTTGTGAGCATGATTCAAGTGAAGCCGACTTGCTTGGTTTCTTCCCAAAATTGCGGAAATGTATCGATAATTAAAAAAATATCGTTTTTATTCTGCGAAACAGAATATACATGGGTCCTAATAAATTTATGTTTTTGTAAAACATGTATGGAAATTCATACATTATGCGCACTGCAAAGGACTGGAATAACTTGCCCGCGTCGGTGTTCTCGGCTATTTATGATGTGGAAGTTTTCGGAAGTGAATAGCTTTTATATGTTAGTGCATTCCGCATCTTAGACTTCATCACCACTTACCATCAGGTGGGATTGTTGTCAAGCGTTTACTATAATATTAAAAAAAAATCCTTGTTATCTCTGAGACTACTGAACTTACGAATAAAACCTTGAAAATAAACATTGAACATACGTACGAAATTTTCCCAAAAATTCTGAATTCCTTGAATTTCTTTAGAAACTTGACAATATTCCTGATATATTCACGATATGAAAACTAGTATCTCACGTAAATCTGATTTGGATCTGATCTGTGTTAGAAACATCAAAGTAAAATAATTTCAAATAATAGTAGAGTATTATATTATTATTATATAGTAGTAACTTGTACATTATCTGTTTTACTATATGCTTTATAAATATGTTTTTGCACGTCATTTTTTGCTTCTACTACCGTTTCGAAAAGGTGCTTTAACATTGAGGAGAAGACACAGAGTAAAAAACTCCTCACCCCATTTTTTAAATCAACATATTTGTACCTGTTAAAACAACATATTATTATGTTACATTGAATCTTGTACGAAATCGGTTGTGGGAATATTATTACCAGGCGTCCTTGTCACTTATATTCTCAGCTATACCATAATCTGTCAGTGTGTGTGTTCGTCTCCCGCACGGGCGGCTTTATTATTTCGAGTGTTTTGATTTTAAAGTTATGTGTATGTCAGAAATTTTATGTCACGTAGGTTGTAATAATGATGTTAGTTTTTAGGAGGCTAACTCTTAACAAATTTACCCTTTCAAGAACTTTGTATAACACTTACTAATAATCATGTGTTCACTACATTAATCTTCGAGATGGAGCGATTCGAGATCGCCATCGCATACCGCCGATAGACCGTGGTGGTCTACTTTTAAACCGGGATGAGGAAATATGGTGCCTTCTGCTTCTCCTGTGTTCTTCTGCAAATTTAGTCTGAATTGACTCTGCTGTTTATTGTATTAAACCGATCTATGTTCTTAACGATTAAATTTGGTTATTACTGCTCAATAATATCATAATACATATTTATCACATATCAAGATAACTTCACCTCGACTCACACACATTCAACATATAATTAAATTTTGAAAGACCAGTTTAATAATTTGTGACTAAATATTGAAGAGTTATTCATCAGTTATTCATCTACATTACCCTTTACTGTTCGACATTGAACTTTTTAGGAAATATGATGAAAAATGCATGTTTGAACGCCTTTAAAGAAACTACTTATCGATATATTTGGAACCAAAGAAATGGATTATACAAGGCATTAAAAATTTTTCGTCGTATCGATAAGGTGTTTATTTGAATAAACAATATTTTCATTATACATTGTTCTAATATGTCGAGGGCCGTGGCGTATGTTTATGCTTTTAAACCCAAAATAAGCGTCGTGCGACTATTTGTTTGACAATGATGCAGTCGTTTTCTTAAACTGTTTTATGTATTTAGCGTAAACGATGTGATGTTATTATCGAATATGCTAATGCTCGGAATATTATTAGACTGAAATAATAAATGAACGAGAGATAACAAGTAAATTGGTTAAGGTGCGATTATCCCAAAAACCCTTCAAAAATATATATTTTAAATATCTTTACTTATAGTTTTATTATATTTTTACAAAACCTATACGTATGTATACGTACTGTGTGTGTAAAAATTGTAACAATAAAATAAATTAAGTTTCAAATTAATCTGAAATAACAGCGTCATTACTCATCATATTGTAATTATAGTTAAGTAATGAATTGAAGGCGCCACGATCATTGAATCGTCGGTAAAGAGAGAGAGGACGAGAGGGGTACTTTGTGGCAGATTGCGCATGAGGATATATCGCTTCAAGCCGCTGATCGTAATTAAGGTGTCAAAACTTCATAAGCAAAGTTTCGTTTTAATCGAATGGCTGGAGCGTTTGATACTCCACGGTCTTTAGATACCTGGTATCAACAGCTCCGTTTGGAACCTACCGTTATTCTGAAAACGCAATATGTTGTTATCGAGAAATAAAAGTTAAAAATATTAGAAATTAATGATCTTACAGTGCAAAACTTACTCCGTACCGCAGTAGTAGTGGTCCTGACTGGAGTTGGAAGGATTCTGTGTACATTTGTGCGATAAGATAAAGTATCGTAACAATAACAACAATAAAATCCTCTTTATTGTACAACAAATATAAGCATAGTTTTTATTATCAAATTAAAAGTATACACGACATATATTAAAACTTAATTTTATTATATAATTGATTCCAAAAACTAATGAATTAATTGCAAGATATTATGTTACGAAGTTTCGTAATAATAACGAGTAATCTTAACGTTTTAGGACAACATTCTAACAGGAAAATGGGACTGTACGATACGATATTTAATTAATTACCTAAATTGATTTCTTAGTGAAATTATAGTTATTTGGAACTCATGTTCTATTAATTTATTTTAATACAGAATTGTGACGTTTGGAAACCCAATACTGGATAAGTAGTCAAACATGCCCTCTGAAGCTCTGTGCTGACTTTTGGTTCAGTGCTGGTTTTGCCAGCAGTAGTCAATCTATTTCTGACCACGCCCGTCAGCGGTAACATCAATTAAATTATTACAAAAACAACATTATCCCGTTTAAATTTCTTGGTTTTTGATAGTAATTTCGATTATTGCTCTTTGCTAATAGTGTATTAAATATAATTGAACTCTTAATAACAACCAATTCCGACGCGGTCAACTGAGACGCTTGAAGTTCGGTAGATAAATGTCGTTGAAGTCGATTACATTTAAGGCAGAATTTCGTTTATATATTCGAGTATGCTCAGTACTTTATTTATATCTCTTAATCTATTTATTTAAAGGAAAAAGGAACTACTGTATATATATATGCAATCTTATATGGGTTATTATTGAATATACTGAACTCTGATAATAAGTTATTCAAATAAATTTAAATCACATTAATGTTATCGTGTTTAATAATCCTCTTGATGATATTAACAGGTGTGTCCTTGTATCTAGGTATTTGGTATTGTTATTATATTTTTATTAATGACATCCTCCGACAGTCACCTTGTAGATTAGCTAAATTGATAAGATTTTGTGTTAAATTCGATGCAAAACATATTTTCGGTGCACTTTTTTAAATTTACGGAATGCAGTTTTGCCCACTGATAGGCAATGTTCAAAAAAAACCATTGGGTCTCTAAGCATGAATTATTTTATTTCGAAAATCTTCAATTTGTACAAGCATGCATGCATACACAAAAGATTTTTTAAAGGCGGAAAAAAGAAAAGAAGAAGAATTTTTAAAGACTGAAAGAGATACTCAAAAACGGCCAAAATGAATGATTAAAGTTTGTATGAACATTCTTATTCCGCGGGGTTTGGCCTGGTGAAATTTAGTTAATATCTACGAATAACATATTAAGTTCTACATATATTTTTCAAAACTTGTTCTCTGAAAAAGCTAAAAATTAATATTTTGTGGAAGCATAGATTTGATGTAAATAATTGGGCTACCAGCATTCGTAAGTTACTTTTTTCAGAAACGAATGGGTGTCTAATTGTGAGCTTCAAATAATTTGTGTTAAATTAGTACACTGATTCTGACCGGTTCTCACACAACGCTGTGACGATCAAAATTCAGTAAAAAAGTAGATGGAAAGATGCAAATACTTATGGGATAATTAAATGTCTGCCCAGGTCCAGAATCACGCTCGGAAGCTTTTGCTCGACGGGTAGGTCGCTGTCCACTAGAGTACAGGTTCTGATTGGATTCTACTATTCAGAATATGGCCAGCATGTCACTACAACTGTAGGTACCTAATTTCATTCTGAGAGGACAGTGGCATCCAGTATTCGGGAATTGTAATGACAATTATAATAAATTATATGTCTTTTAATGGTGTGAATTTCCTGATTGTTCTTACCAAACTGTTAAGGATCTTTAAATCAATGCGTTTTTCATACACTAATCGTACGTCACTACATAAGAATTCATTTTATATCAGATGATAAAATTATTTAGCAATATTTCCTGATACTAAATTCCTCAGCGAGAGTAAATATCAAAAAAGCTTACATTTTGGTGAACTTCATTCCACAAGCGGTAATAGAAGCGCTTCGCGGGTCATTATACAGCCAGTTAGAATTAATAAACAATCAACGCATCAACCGGACATATCAAAACCTTTGCCACGAAGAAGATCGACCAAAGACTTAAGTTCAAATGTCACAACGCGTCCTTGCATTGAACGGCCCGAGGTATAAATACCCACCGCATCTACAGAGGAGCATCAGTCGCTGGATTGCCTTTCCATCACAAACACAAAAACCAACCATTCAAAAATGAAATCGGTAGGTTGTATAACTACGCCTTTGCTTTTGGATATATTGAGTGGGTCTCGTTAATCGAATTCTTCGTATTTGAATTTTTATGGGCTTTAAATTATTATTATTGTTGTTGAGATATTGATTGATTCACCTAGTATTTATTTGCCTCGAGCTAAACTTTCCCTTATGTTTGCATGTTGTCTAATGCAAGATATTGGGTAAGATGTGTCGTTGTAATCTAACCAGCCGTCTGTCCACAGTTCATCGTCCTCGCTATGGTGGTAGCCGCTGCGCTCGCCGTCCCCGTCAACCCCGATGCCGACGCACAGATCGTGAAGTACAGCAGCGACAACATCGGAGTCGAGGGATTCGCATATGAGTATGTCATCTTCTTATCATTTTTATGTAGCTCTTAGGAGTTGCATCAATAACCTTCGTGAGACTGGAACGTCTCATAATTCGTTAAATGACTTTATTTCAACTTCACTATTAGACTTCCAATTAAGTTAATGGTTTTTCATATTTCTTATATATTAATCACGTTTTGTTTGTTAGCTTCTTTTTTCGTTTCTCCGGGAAAAAAAACTTTTCAGTTACACGTGACATGCTTTTTATAATTTTTAAGTCAATACGTTCTACCATCAAAGCGGATCACACAACGTGGTCCCGATGTCAGATAGCGAGTGTAGTGAAGACTTCTAATAAGTAAAATAAGTTGTTTATTATTTCAAAGAATCATTAATTCAGCTATTTTTGTTAAATATCTGTAAATTAATAAATTGAACATACTGAACATTTCCTGGGTAGGAGTAGAATATTAATTTAAATATTGCGACTAACAATTTTGACGTTGTTCAACAGCGTTGAGACCAGCAATGGAATCAAGCAGTCCGAGCAAGGCCAACTGAAGAACGTCGGTACCGAGAACGAGGGCATCGAAGTCCGCGGCCAGTACTCGTACACCGGCCAGGATGGCGTCGTCTACGCTGTGACGTACGTCGCCAACGAGCTCGGTTTCCAGCCCTCCGGCGCCCACTTACCCCAACCTTAAAACAACTTAAATTAACCCTCCATCTAGTCCAAAATACTCGTACCCTAACCCTACCTTATTCCTTTGTTAAGAATTGTCCAAGCGATTCTGTGATACGCTCCCGATATGTACATTGTTAATAAAACATTACGTTAATTCAGCTTTATCTTTTACTTTAGTTGTTTTTGAAGCTTTAAGTGTAGACTACATTTATGCTAATATAATAAGTTCTAGTATCTTCTTTATTAGAACCGTGACCGATTAAATAAGTGATTTGAGGTTATAATAGCGCCTTTTAAGTAACTGAATACATTTAATAAATTAGTAGTCAACAATATGTTAAAAATAACGAAAGAATCACTAATGCGTATTAACATAGGAATCGAATAATATTAAACAAAAAAAACCCACATATTAAAGGCGTTAAAGGTCAAACACGAATGACACATTTAACTGGAATATTTGTATGTTGATGATTTAACTAAAAGTGCATAATAAACTAAGAAATAATGTCACGAGAATTATATCATTGGCCAATATGTTGTTAATATTAGTGATGAGATTTCCACAGGAAAATTTAAGTTGCTTGTCATAGTGAGAAAGAACCGAATAAAGCTAAGAATTATATACGCTGTGGTTTCGCATAGATTTTAGTTTTAGTTAGACAGTGAAACGTTCTTAGGCAGTATTCGATTTGGAATCTGCTGACTGATTGTGCAGGTGTGGTTGCTGAAGATGGTACTGGTAATATAAGCATGACGCTTCTCGTGAATCATATAATACTGTAGAAGAAATCAGTCGCAGAAAACTGTTTATACGGGAATCTGGTGTGTGTGTTTTACAACAATATCGTTTACCATTGACAGTTTGCTATGTAACATGTAGACGAGGCACGTATTACACAGCAGATGAATATGTAAATCAGGTGTGACCTTCTTAGGTGGTGCCTCTCGTTCGAGTCGTCCGGCCGTCTCATTACAATTTTAATGTTCTTATCCTTGGAATCCCAAATTCTGTCATTAGTCAATCGAATGAGGCGCGCCTTAACGTGTCCGCGCATTTACGATATTTAAATTATGATTATTATTGTTATATTTACGGAATCCCAAAGTTACAGTATACTAAAATTATGGTAATTAATTATTGTTGTTAACAAAATCTTCACATTAATCAAAAGTTTATTGCGTCTGCCTTTATAAAAGTTACTTTGTGTTATATTGTTATAATAATAGTAATGAAGATTTGGTCTAGTTTATTTCTCTCTAGTCTAGTTGTTTATATTTGTATAAGCGATACGTAATAAAAACTTTAAATTCGCTCCCTTGAAACATTACTACTTTCATACGAGTCCCTTCAGGGCTCTCTCGTCCCGACGAACAATCGCAACCTTTATACTATCACTAGTATGTCCTAATTTTTTGTCAGTTCGTCTATCACTCAATTTTCTCTGAATGTATTTGATGGAAATAGATGAAATTTTGTACATACACAGAGTTTAGCGACTCAATCAGGGATACGTACAGTAGATAAATGGGTTCCGGTTTGCAGATTTATTAAGGAGAGGAAATCGGTACGACTAAATTAAAAATAAACTTAAGTCAATATAAAACATATTTTACTCATCCTCAATCTCTGAAAACATTGAGATCAAAACTGAAATAAATATGTAAATATAGTCTTGTCTCCACAGAGCAGTTTTGTTCCCTCATAACTGTTGAAATGCGTGTTCGCATGTCCAGACTCTTTGTCAGGGCGGATATGCGAAAATCGTGGAATACCCACAGCTTGTTAGGAGCCATCACAGTGCGGTGCACTGGTCTATTACTACAGCTAACAATTCTGTCATCAATCATGTGTATATGATCTATGTTTGTGTTGGCGCGACCAGGTATAGCGATATATCTGTAACCAAATTCGTCTGAGAACGGTTCTGTTTGCGGCGTGCAACGGATGTCTATGGACTATAATTCAATCGTTAATTCAATCTGGACTGTGTACCCGTTTGCTACATTCTATTCAGGAATATGTAGTTATTATGATGGCTGAGCAAATTACTCCAGGTATCAATTCCTCAGCACTAACGATACATACTACGGATCTATTGTTTTTGAACTAATATTATGGATGTTAAAGAGGTACTTTTTAAACGTATTCCGTTTTTTTACTTCATAGTTGTGACGGTGACAGAAAGGCTACTTTGACATTGTGGTGGATTTTTTATTGAAAACATTTAATTTCCCTAGGAAACCACATAAATGCACTGGATAATATTCAATACTTTAAGTTTTATTTATGCATTGGTGTTTTACGACACAGTGTTATAATGTAAGATTTCTTACATTCACATATTTCACACATCTCGTAATTATAGTTTAAATAACTGTTCAAAGTATTCAAGTTATTAATCGCAAAACTATTACCACGCGGCGTGGCACATCGACCTTTTCAACTAACATCGCGGCCTTCACCTTGTTGAGTAATCGCCTGTAATCCCCAGCACTTGCATTAAGTCATTACACCACTGAGACAAATGTTATCTTTCGTTATCTAGCTTATGAAAGATAAGGAAGCTTAGACAAGGTACATCTTATTTGCGATGAAAATTAATTCCAATTTCATGGCATGACGTCATTTATTTAATGCCCATACATTTTATAAAATAATAATAATAAAATTTTACCCATTCACACTCGCGCACTAGGATTTCCTGCGTTGCAGGGGGCATGGACATACAAATGACAAATGTGACACGTGAATGTCTGCTCCAGTTGGAAACCGAATTCGAGTCCTGTCGCTCGTCAGGCTGTGTCATTGTCATCTGGGCTATACGGGTCGACATATAGTTTTCAAATTTATTCATCGCTAACAAGACGTATATTATCTAGGCTCAAAGTTCAAAATTTATATTTGCGAGTAACTTACAGTAATAAATTTGTAAGTATATTTATCATTCTAAACAACAAGCCACCTTCCCCAATTCATGGTCAAACCATGCTGATCATCGGACGCGGCATTAGGACATGTTCTAAGCTTGCCTGGTTAACTTCTATGTTTCTTCTAAAATCAACCTTGTTTCGGAGAAGTTGTTACTAGACGACCTTTCTTCTCAGCAAACATTTAAATTAAAATTAAAATTAAATTTCAAAATCATTCAATCGTGTAGTTATTCTGTATATACACTTATGCACGTCATTAAATCATGGTGTTGTTTATGTTCCCGATATTGTATGACGTTATAAGATGATGGTATAAGGGGTTTTGCTCATTATTCTGAGTCCAAGGCAATGTCTCTTACCTGAGCTACACCAAACGAATGGGGCCTCTTCTATGAAATGCCAAGTAAACTTCGTACACTCAATTTCGGCAACCGAAACAATTCTGACGGTGCTACTACTCTGCTAGTAAAATAAACCATGAAAATATGTTTTCGTGCAACTAATGACCATTGGACGTGTGTTCAGTTTCGATCGCAGCTATTGCCAGTGAAGTATCGTATGAAGAGTGCAACCATCCTAACGCAAAGCATTACCGTCCCGACATGTCGTCAACCTGTATATTATCAGACAAATCGAATCGTAATGTATTAGTCATGTAAAAGCTTCAATAATGCTAATTCATTAAAAACATTCAGACAGTCAACTGAGATATTTGTGATAATCATAATCCGAAATCATATATTTATCATCTAAAAGCATATAATTTGTTTATTGAACCAGTGTCAAGTGCTTATTACCCTTGCGCAGTCGGTTCAAGGGTCGAGTCGTCAAGCCCCGGTCGCGAGTTCGAGTCTCGGACGGAGCAGTTATTTCTATGATCTATTGTTTTTGGGTCTTGGTCATTTGGTACGTCAAATTTATGTTCATGACGTGAGGCATTTTTGTGAATATGTGTGTGTGTTTGATATCTAATAGTGAGGTGGAGTGTGGTGTATAGATATTCATGTCAATGTAATATATGAAACCAGTCACATTGACGTGTATTAAAACGGAAAAAAATTAAGCAATTACATAACACTAACCTGATGTAAAACGCAACTTCTGACTTTGTAGTTGTATAGTAGTTAAGATGGGAAATATGATATTGTTGAGCTGACGCCGAAATTTTTTTTTATTTATTTCCTGTTGTTACAAATTTAAGATAAAATTTAAGATTTACTAAGTTTAAATTTAAGAAAAATACCTATCAAGCCCTTATTGGACCGATATGTATGTACCCCCCGAGACCGGGCCCCGTGGTCGGACTGAATAATGGGATTAACGAGTGGTTTGATCGACCGCAAAAATAATATAGTATTTTGTTCTACTATTTTTTTTTTCAAATATGCATGGTTTATTTTTACATCCGTCTATTACAAAAGTGGAATGTCACCCCTAATATTATTGTAAAGTTATTTTATTATGTATCTATGGGAGTCTCGGTTCTGGATATTTGACAAAGCCTTCGGAGTTGAGACTTTTGTCCCATGGGGCCCCGAAGTCACTTCGACCGACGACGAAGAGAGCTGGAAGTTTCCTCGCTTAGCATATAAGCATTGCTATATGCCGAGGAAATGCTGCCTGCATCTGGGGTACTGCACCGCAGAGGCCTAGTTATTTCAATTTATTTTAACATTATTTTTAGTTTATAAAAGACACAAATATGTTTCAAAGTTAAAAGTGTATATTTTACTATTGTATCATGTGTGTTCATGGAATCATTGTTCTCCAAACATCATAAAATCTCTGTGACAAACATATAGACAGACATGATTAATTGGTTTTGTTTGTGCCATTTGATGTGGAAATCTAAAAAACGTTTACTCAATTTCATTCTAGATTTACGGACTTTTAAACATATGATTGTAGGTTTACGTCCAAAAATTTGCATTCAATTTAGTTTCAGATCCGATCTCGTTTTTAAACCATAACCCGAGATATTTTCCATAGATATTACGATCAAACTGTCGGGACCAAGTACAGAGACACAAAACAACCGTCCGTGTTTTTGGATGCAATGTAGCACAGAGACGAACCCGTAGCCCAGTTGGTCGTGACCTTGTCTGCCGAACGAGGGGTCCTAAGTTCGATTCCCGGCGGGTTCGGACATTTTGGCGACCGATAAACCTTTGTTCAAAGGTCAATCAGGTCAGGTTCAAATGTTCCTTATGTCTTATTTGTATACGTTCACTTGACCCGCAATACGGCGTCCAAGTGCCGATGTGCGAGTTTACTGGTCCTTTTTAAGATAGAAGTTTTTTGAGATCAGTATATTTGTAGTTCTCAATATATTCACAATATATTATATTCTGTACGTAAAAAATCTCTGATATTACGGCAATCACATACATTCAAATTCAGAACATTAATGAGAACTAAGCAGAAATAAGTTTTTGGACAGTAAAACTGGCGACTCGTTCATGGATAGATGTAAAATAATTTATAATGAAAATCTATCCGAATTGACCGTCCTAACATATTGTAAATTTAAAAGTGAGGTCAAAAGCATTTTTACGACTAAAGGTTGTTATAGAATGGACGATAAAATTTAAAGATGATTGCTTCGTCATGTGTCTGATATATAACCATAAGTAGCAGTAAGAGACTCTGCAACTATGGGCAGATAATATAAACTTTTTGGAGTTCCTAGCTTCCTTTTTTTCAAGACTACTTATAATAGACTTGCTGGAGCGATGGAGCCGTTTGACTTTTAAAAAGTGTTTGTAATAATAATACTCGGAATAAAAAAAACAATTTAAATATATTACGTGATGGCAGCGAATTGATAACGTGAACGCTTCGAAAGTAAAGTATTTACGAATTTTATTTCTGGTTGCATCTTATTAATCAAGGATTCGAAATGTCAAGGTCTACCAGGTTATAAATTACGCATTAATTTAGTTTTCAACTTGTTACACCTAAATCGAAATAAACTATGTTTCCCAAACATAGTTTTCAAAGCTAGATTTTTTATCGGTGGGTGGTCAATCAGCTCTTTAATTACCTATGTTTTTTATAATTTCTATTCCAATTAATCTGTGCTCGCTCTCTTGCTCAAGCGCACCCTTACCGACTAGACGTGTATTATACGGTCGAAATTACCGCACCGTTCGGTTGTGCAGCTTATTAATGATATCACGTGCCACAAAGCTAGCGGGACATTGGGACGCGCTGGTTTCATCCATACTCTTCAGAACCTACAACTTGGGTCGCTCCGTTCCAATTTCATCTAGTAATTTGATAATTACAGCAACAAATAAACATTTGCATATTACAGAGGATATCGTAAAAATATATTAAAATTATTATTTGTATAATTGTAATTTCTATTTATAATATTAATTCTATTACGAGAATCAAAAACTTTCAAATTAATGTATTTTTCCACATAGCCAGCGGGTTCCTTCATGCAACAATTACCATCCATAATTATCCTATTGCTAGGCTCAGGTCTTTTCTCACAATGGGGACCATAAATTAAGGCTATAGTCCTTAACGCCGGTCAAGTGTGGATTGGCAGACTTCACATACCTTTGAGAACATTCTCTTTCTCTATCTATCTATCTCTGACAAGTGTGCATGTTTCCTAAGGATGTTTTCATTTACTGAAGTAAGTGGTAATCCACTATTAATTTGTAATATACCAAATTCGAACTGGAATCTTTCATGCGGACGATTTGTGGTTCTATATTAAATGTTAAGTATACTTTATGTACTTTATGTATAAACCATTTTAATTATACCGGGTACTCACGATTTTTGTATTTAACACATATACAATGGATATGAAATTAAAGAAAATTTACGATTTACAATTAAAAATTCAGTTATGATATAAATTTTTAGTGACCGCGTTGATGTAAGTTTAAATCGTTGTAATCGTTATAGTTGACACGACTGACAAGGCTTGTCTAAAAGGTCTGTACCTGTTATTAACTGACACAAATTAGTAAGACGCCTTACAAACTCGGATTGTATACTTATTTAATTAATATAAAGCTATTTCTAACAGATCAAATTTGAAAGGTACATATAACATTTTTTCTTAATACAACTTTCAGCTCATTCAACGTTCAGCTTCAGCTGTGAAAGTGTCTAATAGTAAAACGTTCTATTCAAACTGTCCATAATTGTAACAGGATGCTCGGTGGCCCTGTCGGCAGTGTTGCCAGTAAACGATTGAGCACCGTGTTAGCATGTTCACCACGGGCCAGTCCGTCCTGCGCATCGTGCGTCAGACAGCTAATGCCAAGGTTGGCCACGTAATAAAAGCGTTCCGATCATATATTACCAAACCCGTTATATAATTATTCAGTTGCTAGTTTTACGAGTGGCTTCAAATCGATAATTGTACATCGAATGCCTTCGTTTTTTTACATTTAAACTAATAGCTGTATCTTTTCAAAGTGCAAACTATAACATTTTTATAAAGATAGAAACAGAGTTTATGAATTATAATATTCCGTGTATAGCGTGTCACTAACATGTATACAATAGCTTAAATTTTAATTTTTGTATAGATATCCATATGTATTAAGACATAAAAAACTATTCTGATGCCTACCTATATACTGCCTACTACATATTACTATTATTTTAACCTATTATTTTTACGTGTTGCGACTAAAATTGCGCTGACATCAGCAAGAGAAAAGGTATCACTGATGCCGTGTCGGCCAGGAATTAAGAAGAAGGTAAGAAAGAAACTACTGGCTCTCAAGCCCCCAGCCGGAACACGAAGAGACGTTTTGCGGCTGACTCAAGCAGGAGGGTGGTAGCCAGCCAGGCAGCCTTCACGGATGTATACATATTAATTTACATATTTATTAATTTCAAAATTTGACGCACGGAAATAGGTTCCTTAAAGATGAGATAGATTTACTTGAAAACTTCACAGAAAAAAAACATACCTACATTATTCCGGATGAACATATATAAAAAAATAATTGTCCAAGCCGAATGAAGTCGGGTCCGGCCGCTAGTAGCTGATAAACTGCATGAGGTACTATTAATTTATTCATATAATGCACACATTAGTATAAATATTCCAATTAAAGATGATCTTCAGGTAAATTATATCTTTAACAAACAAGATTGAATTTTAATTTAAAAATTAATTATTGAATCTTTAAATTTCATTCATGCAAATTCAAGTCGTAGATAACAGAAAATGTCAAACGTTGAAATTAATATGTATTCCTTTGTTGTAATTAATAAAACGAGATATTATTATTTCACTGTTGAATATTATTTGAGGTCCGCATATCGGAAACCTTAAACCAATATATGCTACTAAAACCTATAAGGAATATACTAGGATATCATGATATTGTCCCTGTAGCTCGGGACCAGAATACGAGCTACGGTATCCCCTGCCAGTCGTAAGAGGCGTATAAAAAGGAACTTCCGGAGTTGCGGACGTAAGAGTGGGAGCTCGAACCGTCCGGCTAGTAATCCCGGGAAGGACGGTATGAGTGGCCGCGTATCCTCGATAGGATTACATGGGGAGGGACAAAATCAGATCAGGACGGGATATGTTGTCTCTCCTGGGTAGAGCTCGACAGGGGCACCGCGCTCAGGACTCCGGTTGCGTTCCTATGGAAATCCCGGAGTCCTCTATATAGTGCTGATGAAGGTTACCTGGGGGGTTTTAGTGCGGTAAAAATCCCACATAACCCGGCGTCGCTCCCACGGCACCGGGTACCTATTAAAGATTTCCCCCTGGAAAAAAAAATGGCATCATGATTTTTTTTAATTATTTGAATGAATTAGTACGGATCAACCAATTACATTAATTAAAAAAACATATATAATATGAACAATTTGCACAAGAAACAAGATTACGAAAAAAAACTTAAAATTAATTCATTAAATACAATGTCAAAATAAATACAATCAAATGCAATCATAAAATAGAAATAAAACTAAATATGAGATGAATTTATGTCAATCAATATCAACGCCAACCAATGTCAATAACAGTCAATGTCACTTGTAAAACAAAATCAAGTAATGTCAATTTAAACAAGTCAGTAATGCTTCCATACATCACATCACGCATTCATTTCGCAGTACTGCAAACACTCAGATAAGATCGTCTGCCATTCATCCGCAAACACGTCACAGTGCAGTGCTGCGTCCAGGAGAACATTGAGCGCAATGAGAGACCGCGGTATGGGAGATCTCGACCGAGCTACTGTGCGACATCTGGGGACAACAAATAGCTTGTGCTTCCTATTTCGACGGTACTTGTTAGGAACATAAAGCTTACACATTTCCTTCATCTGGAGCATCTACCTACCATACCTCTAAGAATGTTATACATTATTAAAATTTGCTCTCTCCATCTTCTAACCGCCAGGGAGTTATATTTAAGGCACCCAAGAAGGAATTTGGTTGGGGACATGAGTGGGTAGTAGACATAAGTGCGCTTGTAAAGTTACCTTAAAAAGGCTTTTTGAACTTTTTCCAATAAAAGCGCATACTTACTCTCGTACGGATGCCAAATGCTTGCACCTCCCTCTAGTTTGCTTCGTACTAAAGTACCAAAAATAAGTTTTATTACCCGATGTTCTTAAAATCCTTCGAGTTTCGTAGAACAAAATCAAGGCGGCGAAAGGATTCCATAGCAACCGAAGCGACATGGTCGTTAAAGGTGAGCTCTCAGTCAAATGTAACACCCAGATCTTTACTAATAATTGACTGCGATATGATTTTACTATCTAGTTGGTAATTGTATAATGTAAAAGCCTTTTAAAGAATTTAGGATCACATAACTGTTAACTAAAATAACCAAGTCATTTCGAAGGCATATGTACATGGAGCGGCAACGTAATTTGGTTTCGTATTTGTACACTTTGCGAAATTCGTCATGTGTTTCGGTGACGGAAACACTGCGTACCTGAGAATCCACTAGCGCTTGGCAAGCGTGGCGGACTATGACCTTAACCTTTCTCATCGTGAGTGGAGACTCGAGCCATCAGTGGGCCAATATGGGTTGTAATAAAATAGCTATGGTACGATTGTGAGGCGGCCAACAGAACTAAAACTATAAATGTAATATTGAGAGATTTCTATGACGTTATGTATGGATATGGTTCTTGTGAATTTTATCATATTTATTTCACATATAAATGCCCAACAGGTCATTGAAACAAGACGAATTTTAAAACGACACGTTGGTAGAACCTCTTCGAACCTTGAACTATCGCTCTCGTCCAGTTTCAGTATTATATACCTCTGTATTTGCATACCATCATGAATATGTGTGCTATAAAGAACATTAAGATTAAGAAAGATCAACTTTTCTAGTATTGATTGAGTTTTACAAAGCCTATTGTAGATAATATAAGTACTGGTGGCTTTTAAGATTAGGTAAGGCTGAGCTAAGTGAAACGTCTTGGATACTGGGAGTAAAACGTGGAATTTTGTCATGCCAAGGTCTCTCTCAGCTGGTAAAGAAACTAGGGTGCCTGATGTCAATTAATGAACTAATGAAGCACGTTTTTTACGATATACTGATGACAGTATAGTAGTGGGGAAATACCTTATTTGGGTTAGGGCCAGTAACGGTGAAATATAGTCCGAAAGAGAGGCCATGGTGGAACATCTAAATCTTAAACTTCGAGCAGTGTATGATTGGGGTGATGCCAACCTAGTAAGATTTAACGCCATAAAAACCGGACGAACCAAGCTCAGCAGTAAAACAGATGTGAGTATGATGATCCACTGTTAGTCAAATATTATTTCCTCAGGGTCTTTTCCCGACTGCTTTTCCATTAGTGCTAAAAGTCATAAAAATCAATATTTCTTTGATCGAGCCGTTTCGATGGGGACTAAGTTAGCTGCTTAAGGTATAGTGAAGCACTCAAATATAATATGCAAATAGATGGACCAGCTTTCACTATATAAATGTGCGAAATCTATATTTTAATCACAGTTGTCGGTACATCTTCGTTCCTCGCACACCACAAGTCCCAACACCCATCGCCAAAATGAAATTCGTGAGTATTACGAAATTATCATCTTATTTCAATTTTTTCAATATAATAATAACAATAATATTTTAATAAAAGAAATTGAATAATATTTTCATTTTCTTTAAATACAATTTATTTGCGAATTTAAGGAAGAATATGTAATTGTAAAGTTAATGGGGAATACCTTATCAAAACCTCAGTGGGGACAGTTGTCGGAATTCAGTATTCTATTATAATCGATTCTCAACAATTCAGTATTTATACAAACCAATTTTTAAATCATTATGCTTTTATTACAAGTTTCACCTGTTAGAAACATATTGTTCTATCGAAATTAGTACTTAAGTTGGAGCATTCATGAGATGTAACTTAGGGCAATTTATGTTTTATAACTATAACGAGTGATAAGTAGGTCAGGTATGAGTATCTCGAGCAGCTGAGTCTAAATTTTGGCGCCAAATTATAACTATTTCAAACAGTTTTATGTAAAACTAGCGGCCCGCCATGGTTTTGCACGGATGTACTTTTATTTTTAAACATTTTGAAATATATTTAAATTTTATCTTTATAAAGGACATAAAGCAAATTTTTTTACACCTTGGTTCACCTTGCACCTTGCACCTTGGCTGCAAAACTGGTTACTTTCATGCGTCTTTCCATTTACACTCCAGATTCCACATCTATCTACAAAAACTCTTGCCTACTAGTTGTGCGTTCACAGGTTTCTTGAACTACTGTATAGGCAAGTCATAAAGATTGGGTGTTTATTATATATGTAATTACCATCAACCTTCATAGCGTATCACAGATTTTTTTGTTTTATTTTTCTTGTTTTCTGGTAACAGTTTTCTGTCACATTCATGTTCCAGTTCATCGTTCTTGCCCTCGTCGCCGCCGTGGCCGTCGCTGTCCCAGTTGACCCCAAAACAGCCGAAACCCTCCGCTACGAAAATGACAATATCGGAGTCGAAGGATTCAATTATTTGTTAGTATTATTTGCAAAACATCATTACATGTTATCAGTTATCTGAAAAATTATCCGAAATATTTAAATAACCTATAAGTAACTTATCTGATACAGAAAGATTCGATCTGTGTGGTTAAATTCAAATATAAAATTTTTAATCTACGGACAACATATGAAGTAACATATAAAGTAAGAATTTTAGTAAGTTGGAGTATAAAAAGTAAGTACTTACTAGAGTTAAATTTGGATTCTTCTACCTGACTTTTTAGCGAAGAGCGTACTCTGAGCCTGTGTATATCCATCTAACAGCGATCCTAGCGTGGGGGTCTGAGTGTATGACATTTATTTCTCATTCTAGGTATGAGACCAGCGACGGCAAGTCTGCTCAAGAATCCGGAGTCCTAAAGAACGTGGGTACCGAGAATGAAGCTATGGAGGTTCGCGGATCGTTCTCCTACACCGGCAATGACGGTCTCGTCTACACCGTCACGTACGTCGCCAACGAGAATGGCTTCCAGCCCAGCGGCGCCCACCTCCCCGTCGCCCCCAATGCTTAGAGACCTTCCACTACAACCAATCTAGTCTAAATTAAATATATTTACCGTTCACCGATGTCTCTTTGTTGGAGTACACCTCGTCCATAGCATAATATACTGAATATATGCATTTTGATTCCGAATTACTTTATACGATCCGATCTACCGATCTACCAGATTTATAAGAATCGTATTAAGAGCAAAAAGAGACGCTTCATGCGATTTTATTCTTACAAATCAAATAAACGAGCACCATATACCAACCGTCTTAAGTGTTTTAATCTTATGACACTTTATGAAATGACGTTTATGACATGATAGACGCAAAGTTAACGATATATGATCTTCTTATATAAAATATTTAACAACAAGTTGGACAGTCCTGATCTACTGAGCCAATTCTTTTTTACAATCCCTCATCACTCACCGCGCTATCGTAGGCCATTACTCAC
>PDGT01000009.1:949102-988469 GCA_003671415.1 Megathymus violae | reverse complement strand
CCTTAGTTACTCCTTATTACATCAGCTACCTGCCACTGAAAGTCCCGTCAAAATCGGTCCAGCCGTTTCAGAGATTAGCAGGAACAAACAGATAGACAGACAAAAATTGCAAAGAATGTCATTTTGGTATATGTACCGTATATACATTCGTATGCATGTCGTAAAAAGCGGTTATTTTAATATTACAAACAGACACTCCAATTTTATTTATTAGTATAGATTAGTATTAGTGTATACACTTTGTCCACCGCGCATTCTGTGGTCTTCTGTAAATGAAAATACTTGTTTGCATTTATTTAGTTGTTCGTAGTTTAGTAAGACGTTTGTACATGTATTATTGTTGAGGATCCTTAAATATATAAATAAATAAACAAATAAATAAATAAGGTATTACCCCTGTATTAATAATAATAATACTAATAATAAGTCGTTACTTCAGGTAAACACCTCTATGCCCATAATTATGCATTATAACACAGAATGACGTACATTAAATTTTTTTAATAAAAAATCAATTAAAACATTAATAATAACGATAAAATACTGTTAAAATCGTATACAATAAAATTTAAAATAACAATTGAATTATCAAATCATATACAGCCGGTCAGAGTGGCGCAAGTTAGGGGAAGTCTATGTCCAGCAGTGGACCTCCAAAGGCTGATGGATGGATGATACAGCCAAAATGAAGCGAAATCTTAGGTTTTTGCCGCGGTGCACGGATATCCAGTGTCTTAATATCGCACTGTTCAAGTGTTCCGATAAGGTACGGAGGATGCTACTATTTGAATTACGGATGCACAACCAGACCGCCGCAACTCTATATCGCATAATTGCATAAAAATCTGGTATTCTAGCATCCGCCAACATGCTGGACGCAAAAATACGATATATATCATTACATTGTACTTTTATCCCACTTAGTGCTTTTTAGTACAATTCACCCACAGTTGACACGTGTAGAAGCATTGACAATATGCTCTAAATAGAGTCTGCTTAACAGTATCAGTGCAACGGATGAATCTGCGCGCCAATCTGCATGTCCTCGCCGTCCGGAAGGTTCTCCTTTAGTAACTTTCCTAAATATTTAAATTTTTCAACACGTTCCACCAAGGCCCCGCCTAGGAAAATAGGCGGGACTTTATCCGGACACTTTCCCGTTTTGGACACCATGAGTTGCTTTTTCTTTACGTTATATCTGAATCAGTGACTACGAGCGCACCGTTCGCAGATATCGAGCAGCTTCCTTAACCCCTTGATCGAGGAGCTCAGGAGCACATGTCATCCGCATAGCTGAAATTATTCATGCGAGTATTTCCAATATGGCAGACTTTCGTACTTCTGAGTTCCTCGATCAAGTCGTTCATAATCAAGCTGAATAGTTCCGGAGATGCCAGACCGCCTTGAGAACACCACTATCTAGCCTGTATTCGCCAGATGTTGCGCCGCCCCATCTCACAAAATTCATTTGGTTCTCGTACCAGTATCTCAGCAGATCTACGATATTAGCTGAAATTTCTGTATCGGTCAGTTTCTTCCACAGTAAATTATAATTTACCAGGTCAAAAGCACGACTGAGATCTTGGAAGCATGCTTAAACAGATGTACCGCTATTCATATAGTGGCAAGCCCTAGATTTCAAATAAAAAATTGCAAAGTTCGTTGAAAGACCAAAACGGAATACAAACTGCGCGTCACTTAATTTGATTTTCCTTTTCAAGTCCGAAATTTCTTTTATTGATATATTTTAATTGTTTCATATTTATATAAATTGAATTTCAAGTGGTCGTGTAACAAAGAAAATGACATGAATGATATAAATAAAAAGAAATTAAAAAATAAATCCGTATAATTACATCGATCAACACTGAGAAAATAACGCGAGTTATTACTGCGAAAATTTAAACCAAAAAACTGAGCATATATACGAGTATATAAATTGAATTTACTATTGTATAATTAGAAACTAATAAATTTATATAATTTTTTAAGTTGACTAGGAAAAATATGTATCTGCCGCTGAAAAATTAACGACAGCTAACTGCATTGTGAGGTTATAATTTAAATGATACAGTAACATGTGGTGTAATTAAATCTATTGACTGATTGCTCTTGCGACATGCATAGTGTTACAAGTACGAGTAGCATTTCAAACTAGATGTTAAGATAAAGGAAAAGCTCTGCAATATTCAAAAATAAAATTTGAACTACCTGGCACATCATTGGTAATGACACTGCTAAGAATAAATCCCGCGACATCAACTATGAAAATGAATGGAAATATGGAATATGATTAATAATAATAAAATCAGTTCCGATAAAGATGTAGCGAACACCTTTGAAAATTTTTTCAAAATATATCAGTGACAATGAACAATTCACTTCATCTCCAATAGCAGTAGTATTGTGATTTATTTGAATTTAAATTTATCACAATATCAGAAATGAAAAATGAAAATGAAAAAATATTTATTGTTTTTTTTTTGACATAATTTTTTGGTTTCTAGCTCCCACACTAGGATTCCCTGTGTTGTGGGTAACTAGATTCACACCACTCCTTATAAGTAAAACAACAATACATATATATATATATAAACTAAAATTACCCAATTTACAAATCTTACAAGTGTGTATGTGTGTTTGTACCTGTGTGCGATTGCGTGTGCGTTCGTATGCGCGCGCGTTTGTGTATGTGTGTGTGTGTGTGTGTGTGTGTGTGTGTGTGATGATATTTGAAAGTGAAGGTGTATGTACACAATTGTAGTTATCAAAGATTGTTAATCCTAATCTAAACAGTACTGCAAAGCAAAGCAATAGCTAAAAGTTTTTGGTCACTGAAGACTAAAGGTGCAAAAAGTGCACATTTAATACGTGGAGAGTAATAACAGGACACCCCTGTGTTATTCTTAGCGATACCTAGAGATTAATGAAAATTCCATATATTTGCTGCAGAAGAGTAATAGATATTATGGTTATATCGCGTTTCCCAGTTCTTATCATGTTATTACATATATTTCCAACATTTTTTTTACTTCTAATTTTGATGTATGCTAATTATCTAATCAATGGCAAAATACATTAAAATGAAATAAAACAAAATAATAAAAAGCTTCATAGATAACATGTAATTAAGGCAGAATTCCAGACAGTGAAGATAAAACAAATTCATTCAGGGACAGGTTTTTAGGGTTTCGAAGCAAAGTATTAGTGTACCTCCGAGGTACCACTTTACACTCAATACCTCTTTGACGAGAATTCGATCGGGGATGAAGTAAGCCTATATCAAAAATGGATGGAGCCTTTCAAATCCCTGATAGCAGACAGGAGAGATGTAGCATCCGTTTCTGCTACTTTTTTCTGAGTATTCTGTAACTTATGGAAAAACAAAAAAATCTTTGTTTTGGAATTGGATCGGACAGGACCCCCAAAAACATATTACGTAACTGGTTTAAATAACAAGAAAGTCACCAGGTTTAAGTTCGAACGTTTTTTGTTTACATATAGCTACTACGTATTCCATAATTAAATAAAGATCTTATTTTAATTGCAGGTTGTTGAAATAGTCTCATAAGAATTTGATGTATCAAAGTTCATAGAGAGGTATAATGTAGCACTAAAATAATATGCAAAATAGGCCGACCAGGTTTCACTATATAAATGTGCGAAATCTATATTCTAATCACAGTTGTCGGTACATCTTCGTTCCTCGCACACCACAAGCTCCAAAAACTCATCACCAAAATGAAATTCGTGAGTATTACAAAGTCATCAATTTCCTACAATTATTTTTATATTAAGTATGGAAGTTGGATAGTATTTTCACTGTTTTTTTTTTGTTAAATTCACTTTATTTGTTGACAAGTGGACGATAACAATTTAAGGACGAAGGTGTAAGGTAAAAAGGGGGTTTCTTATTACCAATTTATGTCATAAATTTTGTAATAAAACTGCAGTCGTATTTCTATGCGGGTTATCTACCAAGTTAAATGATTGCAGCGAACTCTGGAGAAATAATAAAAATTCAGATGGAACAGATCAGATGAATTACTGATGTCACTTCAGGAATTTCTCGCTCGGTATTGTGACATACTTATTACTTATAGACGACCTCATAGCCCAGTTGATAGTGACCCTACCCGTTAAGCGAGGGGTCCCGATTTCGATTCCCGGCCGGGGCAGACATTTATGTGCCATATAAACGTGTGTTCCCGGGTCACGGGTGTTCGTGATGTCATATTTGTGCACGTCCATGCCACCAACAACGCAGGGAATTCTAGGGCGGGGGTGTGAGCGAATAAACGTTTATATGTTTACCTATACTTGTATCATAAAGCAGTTTGCTAACATTTAATTGTCTGACACAGTTGTATTAAAAATAAAACTAAATTGGAGCATTCTCCATGCGATATAGTATAGAACAATGTATTTTAGTAGCTGTATGGGGTTGTCATGATTTTTGTGTTTTACACGGGTCTCGCTGTAAACATGATCCTTGTAGTTGGGTCAAAATGTTCAAATATATTGTCGGTGAGATGGCGGATGATATTGGCTTTAAATCATAATATCATGATTATCAACGGATACCAACGTCGATTTATCAATAGCATTGTACATGGATTAGTAATTACGGAATTTTCTAATACTTCGTTAAATTAAATAAAATTAGGATTGGTAAATTATGTATAATAACTGTCGAAAATACTACCTTCTTTCTAACTCTCTTCTCATTTCCTGGCCGACAATGCATCAGTGATACCTTTGGTCCTGCTGATGTCCATGGGCGACGGTGAGCACTTACCATCAGGTGGCTCGTCTGCTCGTTTGTGGCTATTAACATAAAAAAAATGTAAATGTAGACTCGTATTGACTTCATTAATAAAGATACGAGCAAAAAATATGAAAATGTGAACATGTCGTAAACTTGCTATGTATTTTTATCGCCATCTTCGTTAATATTAAATATTGCGCTACTTAGTAAACTGGTGGCATTCTTTAGGAAATTAATAATGCATGAAGATGTTACGTGGAATGTCAAATAAGTAGTTTAGATTCTTCTGTTTGTGTGCGGAGCTATAGCAAGTATAGTGATCACTCATTATATAATTTATACTGTATATAAAGATAATTGATTTGCATTTTGTAATATTGATAATATAATACTTACGCGAACCAAAACAAAAAATAAAGCCACTCATGACCTCCTGTTATACTAGCATGGGACCGATGTCAGTATTTTAGGACGTCCCAATATGCATTTAAAGTATTTAAATGTATCACATTTTAATAAAGTCACAAATTAATATTTCAACAGAAATTCATTAAAATGATGCAAATCAACGATGAACGTTTTGCGAAGAGACTATCCGATGTATTCTACATTTTTCTTCCTTTACTACTAAAGACTAAAGCACGCAGTTTATGGCCATGCTAAGGTACAATCTCGAAAATCATAGGTCACAGCCTGAAATTATTAAAGAATTTGTTATTAATCATTTAAAAGGTCCCGACACGAATCGTTCTGGAGTTACAAAACATAAGCGCTTGTCGTTTAACATTCACTCCTCACGTAAAGATGTCGCAAAACTTTTCTCAAACGGTCAGCTTATGATTGCTTTGTGTGTTTCTTGTCAATAATTAATACTCGTATGTCGTAGTGGACGCATACCTATTGACTTTTTTATGTATTTGTCCTTTAGATTAATTAGATTTACAGATCTACATTACAATAAACCTTACCTATTGTTTGTGCCTTCACACGTTTCTTGAACCTGTACAAGTAATAAGTTAACAATGAACCTTTGCACTCGATTATAAAACCACCGTCAAGGACCAATAGCGTATCAAAGATTTTTTGTTTTATTTTTCTTGTTTTCTGGTAACCGTTTTCTGTCACATTCATGTTCCAGTTCATCGTTCTCGCCCTCGTCGCCGCCGTGGCCGTCGCTGTCCCAGTTGACCCCAAAACAGCCGAAACCCTCCGCTACGAAAATGACAATATCGGAGTCGAAGGATTCAATTATTTGTTAGTATTATTTGCAAAACATCATTACATCTTATCAGTTATCTGAAAAAATATCCGAAATATATATATAACCTATGGGTAACTTATCTGATACAGAAATATTTGATCTGTGTGGTTAAATTTAAATATAACATTTTAATTCTACGGACAACATATGAAGTAACGTTTCAATGTTTTAGTAAGCTAGAGTATAAAAAGTAATATATTTACTAGAGTTAAATTTAGATTCTTCTACCTGACTTTTTTAACGAAGAGAGTATTCTGAGCCTGTGTATATCCATGTCACAGCGATCCTAGCGTGGGAGTGTGAGTGTATGACATTTATTTCTTCGTTCTAGGTATGAGACCAGCGACGGCAAGTCTGCTCAAGAATCCGGAGTCCTAAAGAACGTGGGTACCGAGAATGAAGCTATGGAGGTTCGCGGATCGTTCTCCTACACCGGCAATGACGGTCTCGTCTACACCGTCACGTACGTCGCCAACGAGAATGGCTTCCAGCCCAGCGGCGCCCACCTCCCCGTCGCCCCCAGCGCTTAGGAACCTTCCACTACAACCAATCTAGTCTAAATTAAATATATTTACTGTTCACCGATGTCTCTCTGTTGGAGTACAACTCGTCCATAGCATAATGTACTGAATATATGCGTTTTTGATTCCGAATCATTTTATTATTTATTACACCTGTATTGATATATTTCAGTATTTAATATTTATATTAATTAAACTTCAAGTGGTTGTAAAACAAAGAAAATGACCAGAATGATATAGATCAAAAGTATTTAAATAAATCCAAATAATTACTCCGATCGAGCAATTAGAAAATAACAAAAGTGAGTAAAAATAGTTATTTAATTAATTTCACTTGTAAGAAATGATGATATTTTTAATTGCTTTAGTGCCTAGAGGCTTATAGTATCGATTTATCACTTTTTTAGTACAAGCCACAATACAAAATTACCAAAAATAGTTTTCTTTTTCAATGAAAGAAGACTGGGGTATATATCACCTCGCTACTGCAGTACGTAAAAATTGAAGGAATTTGTGCTCGGATCGAGGCTTAAGGTGGTATCCGAAGCAAAAAAACCCCGCACAATTTCATTACTAAAGATCGCCCATACACTAGAGTGAATTTTATACCAAATCTATGATAGCAGCTGAACATCATTGTAGGTACAAATTTTCCTAATTTATATCGGGTTTCATATCAATACTATTATAGACCTACATGTTTGCAATAATTTAATTAATATTTTCCCCATCAGAAATACGAGTAAGTTTATTATAACGTAAAGAATAGCAACAAAATAAAACGAAAAAATACAGAGCGTTACAGATAATACGGAGGGCAGGATTCCAGACAGCGAAGATAAGACAGAACCCATTCAGGTAAAGGCTTTTAGGGTTTCGCAACAATCCATTAGTGCACCTCCGAGGTACTCGCTAGATCAAAGTTAATCAAACACCACAAAGGACCGAAAAGGACTCCATTGTGGTAAATAGTCCTGAAGGAAATGCGAACGGTGTGTGCTCTGCCTTCGCGATATATTGTTAGGTACTTCAAGAAAAATGTGAGAGTAATGAAGAATAGCCGAATGCTATAAAATACAAGCTCCAGGTGTCTGACATTTTATTATTGCCACTTAAACTTATTAATTATTTATTATATGAGACTACATCCTGACTGAGGTACAGAAATATATTAAATATTAACAGAAAATGAGTAGGATCGGCGATGTCAACCGGGTGTCTTCAATGTAGAAATACGTTACGGCTATATAAGGGATAATATGGAATCGAAGATGTTATAAACATTTATAAATATTAATTTTAAGTGACATAGGATGTGTCATAAGATATTGGTAGTACATCCAAAGTCGCTAAACCAGTCATACGTGTTCGTACATATACGCTTTCCTTGCTTCAAATTAAATAAATAAAAATAATTACGTTTACACACTCACACCCCCGCACCAGGATTCCCTGTATTGCGGGTGGCATCGACATACACAATTATCACATCACAAACACACAGAACAAACATTTATCTGTCACATAAATATCTGCCCCGGCCGGGAATCGAACCCGCGATTCCACGCTCGGCAGGCAGGGTCACTACCTACTGGGCTACGGGGTCGTCATTAACATTTTAGTCTATATTTTATACAAATAATTGTCTTTGTGATGGTGATTACCGACGTTCGTGCTTCTTATTTACTTATCTTTAAGTAAGATAATACACAATTAACTGTGTAATTTTTAGTAAAAATATGATTTACTAAAAAATTTCGTTGTTTTTGTGTGACATTTCAAGAATCAACATAATATATTACGAGTAGATGAGAAAGTGGAGCTAAAAAATATTTTTTGACATAATGTACCCGTACATTATTATTAGTGAAGGAAATAAAAATATGTTTTTCCTATTTTTATTTACTGAAGTTAACTCGAGGATGCGTTTATTTGTAACAAAATAAATATAATACAAGTGGAGCAAACTTTCGTTTGAGCTAGATAAGCGTTGTGTGCGAGCGAGATTACATCAGCGACTTCAAAGACGCTCTCATCCCGCACCGACGTGTTAATGTACCGTCTTATTATTGCAACTATAAGACACGGTACTTGCTTATAGGATAGGGTGCATCATAAACACGTAGTATTTATCATACTGCCTGTTCATTAAATAGTTTAAAAACGTGGAAAACTGAGCGTGTCACTTGTTACTACATGCGATGACGCGACGCAGACCACTTGATGACTTTTAACAATTGATGGTAACACTATTGGTATTTTTATGTTGTGTTATGATGAGTTGCCGCCGTAGTACTGGAGCGGTGGAAAGTAAACTAAATTAGAGCGCGGCAGGTTCGTGTGTGGCTTTAACTACGGGCGTACTGGTACAAATAGCTGGTACAAATAATAATAGTGTTTATGCTACTTTAGATCTATCTGATTAATTATGTTGGATGACTTGCGTATATTATCGTAATGAGGCTTTGAAAGTAATTCATAAAATCTTAAAACATACGAAATAGCTCGCAATAACAAGTGGGTATAAAGGAGTTAGTAGTTATTATTATCTGGGATAGAACTAAGAAGTCGGTGTTTTTAACCGTCTTTGTGTAGGAAGTTCAGTAAGAAGGAAGATGTCCTGTATAATCATATGGTAGGTTAGTAGAAATATACAAAGCTTCTAAAATCCATTGAAGTCAAAGCCGATGTGGCTTTGACAGTGCGTAAGAGAGTAGGCTTTGAGAGTATTTAAGAGATAAAGTTATAAAGGTTTTTAAATTCAATCCTTGAACGTAAAACTAAACCATCATTTTAGAAAGACCTACCAAAACCAATTCCGATGAAGCGGCAAGAATCACCCAAGTGGATTTTCTTTCTATGCACAGTTGGCAACTTTATATAAATGTAGGACAATGCCATCTATTGCAAGGAAATTAAACGAGAAGACCGTACCGCCATCTATGGATAACTTGTAGATAACCAAATAACCAATAGTGGGGATGTAGGTAACTCTAAAATTGGCGACGCACTTTGTGCTGTCGTCATATCGTCACGCTGTCGGAACAGTTGGCTATTATATTTGGTTAAACTAGTGTACAGTGTGTTTAAGCTAACATTATTATTTATATGTATTTAAACAAGTAATGTATAATACTTAAGTATATTTAACATTCATAGTTTAAGCACGTAAAACTCTGTACGTACGTAAAACGTCAAGTACGTTCAAACTCGTATCCAAGAATATTTACCCGATAATCAATACGTAAATGAAGGAATTAATGACAATAAATAGGTAAATAAAACTATTTAAACCTAAATTTAAACACCTTTTTTTAGTCTTAACGTCTACGACGGTGCCGCGGGCTATTTTTTATGCCGGTAAATATAAAACAAAAATTATATAAAAAAAATTAAAGACAACTTCTACTTAGTTTCGCGAGAAATATTATTTTTTATTTGAACTTGAGTTTATGAATAAAAATAATTTTATGTAAGAATTTTTTTGTAAGAATGCCGTTGATTTTTTAGCTAATGACAAACTTATAAATAAGTACAATGTAACATTTTATTTTTCAAATAAGTGGGTAGTTCAATTATTTTAAAAAGTTGCGTGATTACAATGTTGTTTCGAAGTGGCTAAATTACTTATCTTCGAGATGAGTAACGGGAGTAGGTATACATAAAGAGTACGCATAATGACAGAGAGATAAGGATTTCGTGTTTTATATGGTTCTCGGTTAAAAAGGCACCTAACGTGAGGAGGGGTGGCGTGTCGCCATGTGCGCGGGATAGTGTGCGTTAATAATACAGGTGCGTTTGATCTATGGCCGGTACGTGTGGTGCGGGACGAGGCATCAGCTTGGAGCGATCTATAACTTGCGAGTTTCTACGGCTACCAACATCCGATGAAAAAACGGAACCCTAACGGTATCCCTCGCGTGTCTCCATTTACTCCCGAAACTACACGTTTTGTTCAAACTCAAATTCAAAATCGTTTAATCATGTAGGTATTCTGTAAATACACTTATGTATGCACGTAATTTTTTGCTTCTACTACCGTTTCCAAAAGGTGGTTTAACATTGAGGAGAAGAAACGGCGAAAGAACTTTTCAGCACATCTTTTAAACAGCACATGGTAATTACAAAAGTTTAAACCTGTGCGGAACTGAATTCGACACTATTATTTCCAGGCGTCTTTGTCATTAATATATTCATTCATATTGTTTTAGTTTATACACTATACACTACGTTTTACTATACACTATATCACTTCTAATAGGACGATAGTCTTATTTTAGATTACTATCAGATATCCATGGGCTGCACAAAATACAAAGGCATCTTAGTGGTTTGAATTTGAAGTTTCATATATTTTCGCTTTCATATATTTTCATATATTTTCGCACTTTTATAGTAAAAATCCGACGATGAAGTCGTGCCATGTGGCTGTAAGTAGTAACAGCCACAGGTATCTCGCATTTGCAATAGGAAGAGGAAAACGGCTGGTAACCAAGTTTCCTTTTTAAAATGTAAACAAATACCGCCCTTACCTTATGGCAAATACCGCAGACTGGACGTGTTAAGAAAGAACAGGCGAAATATTTGTTAAAACAAGTCGTTTCCGCGCGTTATATTGGCACCGGTGCCGGTGTTGCCAGGGTGATTTATGAATTTCAATAAGATTTTTCATGTAAGAAAATGTCGATACAGTGTTATGCGAATTTATTTTTTTAGTTAATGATACAGAAAATAGTATACAATCATTACAAACTAACAAAATAGTATGATAAAATTAAGAGCTGGATCATATTCCTCAGGTATGTGTACACTTCTTGACTAAGAAATTTTCAAAGCGACAGCAAAAATATAATATCAGTATTAAATATTTTTGCCGTATTAGGGCGGCTTAGAACACTTCCCCCAATCCCATGCTGGCAGAAAAGGTGTCGTAAGAGGCGACAGAAGCCAGTCTGCTTGGTGGAAGGGCTTCGCGTATGGATTATATTATCAGTATTATTATTGAGTCATTAATATCATTACTGGTATTATTATTTTTCCGTTAAGCTTGCCTGGCTAGCTACCACCCTCCTGCTTAAGTCAGCTGCCAAACGACTCGTCGTGTTCCGGCTGAAGGCTTGAGAGCCAGTACCTTTTTTCTAACCTTCTTCTCATTTCCTTGCCGACAACGCATCAGTGATACCTTTGGTCTTGCTGATGTCCATGGGCGATGGTGACCACTTACCATCAGGTGGCTCGTCTGCTCGTTTGTTGGCTATTAATATTAAAAAAAATACTTTAAATATTACAATGCACAAAGAGACTAATCAGTTCTGCTAAGAATAGCTAGGAGTTCCCTTCTAAATTTAGAAATATTGTTATTATATATATCTAGAATGTTATTATTTTTAATGATAATATCATTATATCGGCGACACATTCCGGCAATAAATGTAGGTTAATAGTCATAACACGATGTCACCGGTATCGACCTATATCGTTAAATCAGACAAATATTGAAATTGACTCAATTGGCCAGCAAAAATACTTTAGTGGCAGTAAATATATTAGTAAGGCTATTTTTTTACTGCTTTATCAATACATTAAGGACAGTTTTGAAATTTGAACGGAAAAACTGTATCTGTTTCCACAAAATTGTCTATAATGTAGTTGGTTTTTGAATATTCAGTAAATTTTCAAGTCTACAATAGTAGTACATTTATATTCAAGTATATCTTTATTAAGTATATTTTCCAATCATCAGTTAGCGCATTACGTACTAACATAACTTCAACCATCTATTATCAGTCTAATTAGGTGAGAAGTGTACCTACTTTTAACAAAGAAAGTAAAGATCTTTGCCGTTAACACTCGTAGAATCTACCCACCCCGAGGATGTTCCGTTGTGGAGCGAAACACGTGTTGGTGACGGTATGTGTGTTGGTATATACTTTTATTTATCATAAATGCATGTCTCCCTCCGTGGGAGGGAGGGAGGTTCTATGCATATATAGAAGTAAGTACCACTGTACATTGTGCTTGCGGATTGTTGCAAAGTAAATTAATACTAATTTAAATTGTCATATTATTTTGTGTACAAACGGGATCTATCCTCTTCCTCCTACCTATTATCCTACAATACCCGTAGGTGTCCTCGTCATCCTATCAACACCTTATATATTCAGCTTATTCTGTCAGTGTAATAAAAAAACTTGAGCTACATCATCCCCGCGTTATCATACGAACGCGTTTTACGATACTTGGCAAGTTTTTGCTGAATGGCTGAAACTTTCAATTTTCCTGTCATTAAACGCCTCTTAACGCCGTGTGGCGTAAAAAAGAACAGAAAAGAAAGATTCAGGAACAATCAAAAATACATTTCGTTTGATCGAGGGAAGTTGCCATTTGACGAACGCTCGCAATGTTTTTGGCGCGAATCCGCACGATGTACGGCCCGAGGAATGTAGTTTGTACCCCATTGTTTGCGTAAACTTTGATTTTCAAGACGTATTTTACACCAAGCTTAAGTCCGATTTAAGCAAAACCTGACTATTTTCAAAGAAATATGGTAAGTTTTCGACATACACGTAAAGCTACAACCAGGCAGAATTAGAAAACAATTTTATATTATTTTTTTATTATAATTTTTTTATTTATTTTATTCTACTTTCTCTCTTTCTTTCTACATTTTATTATATAAATAAAATAATGGGGTATATCTGTGACGTTAACCACGTTTTAAATGAAAAAACCGTTTTAGAAATCAATGTTGTAACGTTTACATTTTCGTTCACATTTTGCTTCAAAATTACCTAACGAAGCCATGTTCAAATTTTAAAGGGTTGTAGTGGCTTTATGAACGTCAAAGATAGATTATGTTTTATATCGATAATTTAAAAGTTTTGAGTTCACAAGCCAGGTGGTTAAATTGGAAAAAGTAATGAAATTTACACAAAAGCTGATGACCTGAGTCCCGCCTTCGTATCGCAATTTATCGTAAGAAGCGTTTTACTATAAGCTTTATAAAGAAGTTGTTGAATTTGATTGAGTATTGTAGAGATTTAGCTGATACTGTGTCATTGTGATGCGGTTCCAACAACTAAATCTTGATTGTTCACCGGGAGGTATAGTTGAGTTTACTTCAAGCGATACTATGGTCGGTTTCTAGTCGAGAAGTAACAATATTAACGTACTCCATCAATAACAAGATCAAAATGTAATAAAAACAGAATAAACCAAACCTGGAAATAAACCGTCTCAGAACTATGTCGAGCAAATTGAATAAGAAAATTTTATTTTACCTTTTCGGAGAAAAAACGGAAAAATAGAGAGAGGGTCCTTTTATTATACCTCTATTAGGATAGGAATGAGCATCGAATTGGCTAATAACCGTTCTATCAGGTGAAAGGAATTCACTTTCGTTCGCTACCCGGCGACTCGAGGGATGGGAATAGCGCGCGTGGTATTATACCGATTATTGTCGATACCACTTTTTGGATATGTAGGTAATGATACCAAAATCCACTTCTTTCTGATTATTGTTTTAAAAAGAATTTTAACGACGAAATATACTTTATTTCTATTGCCTAGTCGTGTTCAACATCTTAGACTGGAGATGATCTTTCAGCATTCATTTTTCAGTGGTATCACTTTTGCACGATGTATTCATGTTTCTACATCTCTTTCTCATTCTCCATAGTATCTTCAATAATTATAGCAATAATTAGATATAATGGAGATATTCATAAACAGTTTATTATGTTAAGTCATTTTATGCGTTCTAAATGGTTACCGATCACAAAATAATTTAATAGGAGCAGTAGTAATGTAGTACTAATATTCAATTCATATAAATTTGTTCTATACCACCCACCCCACATTCTCAACGACACCATTAGTTGAAACAATAAAGGGTAAATAAGTAAAATAAATAAATATCAAAACAAATAATCGGTACCAAGTGCCCCAGCACACCCCGGCCCTACTGTTATCGTTCCGTTTCCAAACTTTGTCCACCTTGATAGCAGTTTTACAGTTTTTCCACTTTGTTCCGGCAGTTGCGACCATTAGCACGCTTCTTAGAGTTTTATTCGGAATTTGTATTCCGTTGCAGGGCATTGATGAGCACCCGGCATAATTAAATACGTCGTAACGCCAGTGTCAATAAATAGATCGTAACATTATTTTAAATGTACTAAGTATTAATAAAAGAAAATGACTGTTACCCGAAATTGATCCACTGTAAGGTAGAGTTGTCAACACGTGTTGACAAGGCTCTGTTCAAGTGTAGTTAATTGGTAAGCTCAGTGGCCTAACCGAGTACTTTTCAGCTCTAGCCAGGAAGCTTAATGGGACAAGGCTGCTTTGCCGTTTGATTCGCGGACGCATTCTAGATATTCTCGGCGGTCACCTATAAAGCCCTGACCGTTTTCAAGTGACTAAATCTTTTTGTTTATCATATAAAAATAAAAGGTCGCCAAACCATTGAGCTTTGTATTTTATGCTACTAAAAAGTTATACGATACGAGTACAGCTATTAGACTTCCAAATGATTGATACTGAGACAACCCTGTAACCTAGTTGGTTCTGATTCTGTCCGCTAGCCACCTAGGCTAGTTATTGTTTCAGGCACGCTCCTCACCTGGGGCAGATATTTTGTGACAAATGACTCTTCCCGGATTATGATTAAATTCAAATCGTTTGATCATTTAGGTATTATGTAAACATAGAGAAAACTCTATATGTTTACAGAAAACCTAAATGTTTAAGAGATTTTGAGTTAAAGCATTTCCTGTTTTTGATGTCTTAGTTATTTTGTGTTTGAATGTTTGTGGATTGTGATGAAAATGTTTTGTTGTAATAATTGTACATCCCTAACAGCTAGGGGTGTGTCGCCACGGCCGTAGCACCTGCAATCGCCTATTTGCATGCAAATGTTGTGTTACACGCTTGTTTGAAGCTTTAGCTGTGTCGCCTGTCTGTGGCTATATCGTCTGCGTTGTATATTCATTGCTAGAACTTTTGTAGGCTGGCAATTACAATCGCCATTATTACTTCAAGCTTCTTTGAGAATGGCCATCATCTGCTAAATAATTTACACACTGTTGATATTTATGATTTAAAGTAATGTCATTGCGGAATTTATACATTTGATTATGTAACGGGTACTCACGATACGTTTTTATTTCATTATGATTTTGAAACACAGTTTCGTCGTGACCACGATCCATGCATCTGGGTCAAAATATTGGCAACAAATAAAAACGTATCGTGAGTTCCCGTTACATAATAAACTGTTGATATAGTTGTTAAGTAAAAAGAAACCTGGGAGAAACAGTTTTTACAAATGAGGCATACAATCTTAGTACTCAGGAGCTCAAATACGAAATGTACCAAGAGTGGTTTAATTTGGGGTTTTTAATGCGAACCGTCTTATAGTAAATGGTCGTTTTGTCCGTGAACACTTGCAACTAACTTTCCAGGCGTTATCTAGACGCCAGTGACACGGTGCTGGCCAAGAAGGCAGTCGTCTCTCATCTAGCTTCAACCTGCTTCTCAACTACCTTTTCAATTTGTTAAAAACACATACAATTTTACAATCCATTTGGATATGGTAGCTATCAAAACAGATGATAGACAGTTACTTTACATGTAAGGACACCGTGGGGAATAATATAACGAAACTGTCTCTTTCGTCAATAAGTAGTATTTAGCGCGCGCCTCGATTATTAAAATTTTTATTGGTAATGAAACTCAATGGACAGCCTATTGGCAGGGTTTGACGTTATTCAAAGCTGATCTCGTTTAGAAGCAAAGAATACATTCAAATAGAGGAAACGTATATTTTTTCCCCGTTGAACGTTCAGGTGAACGTAAATCACTTGTCTAGACGAGTTTTACGGCTCCGCTGATGTACGCAACGCACCATAACATAATATAAGCACTTTATTGTATTGGATTTTTCCTCCGTGTACTGAAACGGCTGCGTGGAATCTGCTTCTTGCTTTCGTTTATTGTTTATCTGATCTCCGGTTCCAATCATATTATTAATGTGATTGGAAATTTTATTTTCGTGTTCTGCGGAGTGTGCAGTTAGTTTAAAATTGGTATTCTACTTGTTATTACTGTTTATTTAGTTCAGATACGAGTCGTAAATGTATAGTTCCATAATATACTCCCGGTCCAGTCTAGGGTGACGGTTTCAACCAATGCCTGGATTGTTATTCTAGGTTGCTACCGACAGGGTCACCATGTAAGATTCGGGTCGGGTACTATAAAATGAAACCGATTGTTTCAAAATATGTTTAATTTCTAGTAGTAAAATATATGATAAATAAACATTAAGGAGTGGACATAATTACCGTTTAGTGTCAAATAATTATGATAATCAGTATTGGCTTAATGTAACTTCCAGGGTACTGAATCTTTTGATTTTTTTACGTAAGTAGATGTTACTTACCCAATACCTGACCGTAAATGATCTTCATAATGTTATAATTAGAGTTTTATGTGTAACAAGTCTTACGGAGTGAAGTGTCACAGGTTCAATACTTTTAAACATTTATTTCATTTATTTATTTATTTTTATTTTATTATTTATGTAACGTATCCTACTTGATGTTAGTTCTGCGAGTTGTTGTAACGCTCGATACGGTGATATTGTTTCAAAATACGTATATTAGATAGGTATATTACGTAGGTAGTAGGATTCTCAATTGATTTAATTATACATTCTGTACACAAATAAATCAAAATTAAGTTTGTTAGAGCATAACGTCAATGTATCTAATTGATGGCTATATAGGCGAGATTACTATTGTTCGTTTACCTTCCTTAGCGAGTGAAGGATCTCTGCCCAGTTTATTTTCGGCTAGAATTAATAAAAATAAAAAATGTTTGTTCTCAGACGGTTTGCGATATCTTAATTATGTATACCATACCCATTCATACTGCGGAGTTAATAGTGTGTGAGCGTTTATTTATTTATATTCCCATCTCACCCAAGGCGTTCGGCCTTATATAATCATAGATCACAAACCTTTTCTTACCATTCACAGATTCCGGCCACACGGCTCGCATAAACAAGCGGACGTCAGAAGGTGTGTTATAAAAAATAAAGTGCGATTTATTAAAGGGCGCTCGCCACTCGCCACGCGGGTCACGTGCGAGCGCCAGATTTGAACGCCCACCAAGGTATGTCTCTCCTTTGATATAAACTTTCGTATACCCTCTTTCTATATTGAAATCGGAGGGAAACTATTGAAGATGCCGGACGTGCTCCCATTTGGAGTGGCGATCTGTGGCCAGGTGCCGGTTCTCTTATTTTATTGCGCCTTGGACCAAATAAGGGTTGGAATTATAACTGGTATGTTTCCAAATATTTTTGTTATGTGAATAATATTTGGGCTTGGTTTTTTTTATATAGTTGATAGTATCAGGCGTTACTTTGCGGAAATTGATTGTTATTGAATTAGTATTAATTTACTTTGCAATAATCCGCAAGCAAAATGTATGATGGTATATACTTCTATACATGCATGGAACTTCCATCCCTCCCACAAAGGAAAACATGCAATTATGATAAAAGTATATACCAACACACATACCGTCACCAACACGTGTTTCGCTGCGAAACAGAGCATCATCAGGGTAAGGTTCTCACTTATCATAATCATATACTTTCATCATAATTGCACGTTTTCCTTTGTGGGAGAAAGGGAGGTTCTAGGAGTATGTATGTATAGTATATATAGATATATATGTGTGTATAGAAGTATATACCGTCGTACATGGTGCTTGCGGATTGTTGCAAAGTAAATTAATACTGATTAAATGATTTTGTTTGTTCACGTGACATTTTTTCAATAATATTAGTATATTTTTATCGTATTTCCATACAATTTTCAGTACTCAAGTGGGCCACTAAACCTTCCAACTACAGGGCAGTATGGTTGGAAACACTTCAGGTCCTTCAGTTGTAAACTGACACAAGAAGACACAAATGCGATTACTAAAGGATAGAAAAGATAGCGAAGATTTAAAAATAATACATTTTAAAGCTGTTTACAATATTACAGATATACTGTTTTTTACATTAATAGCCGACAAACGAGCAGACGAAGGTATCACTGATGCGTTGTCGGTCGGGAAATGAGAAGAAGGAAAGAAATAAAGTACTGGCTCGCAAGCCCCCAGCCGGAACACGATGAGTCGTTTGGCGGCTGACTCAAGCAGGAGCATGGTAGCTAGCCGGGCAGTCTTCTCGGAAAGATAATAATACTAGTAATAAAATTAATGTCTTAATAATAATAATAATAATACTGATAATATAATCTTACGCGATGCCCTACCACCAAGCAGGCTGACTTCTGTCGCCTCTTACGACACCCTTTTCTGCCAGCATGGGATTGGGAAGAGTATTCTAGGCAGCCTCAATACGGCCAAAATAATTTATTGTTTAAGTAGTAAGTAATATTAGTAGTGTGGTAAAATAATTGTTTATTGTTGTTTAAATTCTTAATACGATCAAGAAAACCAGAATCCTTTCTTATTTTATATCGAGAACCGTAGAAAAAGTTCTAGAGATTGCCAATAGATTTTATTACTTGCCGACACCCGAAAAGCGTAAAAAGAAATTGATTCCGACGATCTAATTCTACACTATCTGTCAACAACATTATCTTAACCTTATACGGACGGGCCGAATCATCCCGATACCTGATGCGCCGTCACGTCCCGTTTTGAATGGCAAATCACGAAGGTAGACCTTCGGGGCCTCTGAGACCCCGTATGAAAATAAAATGATTGCGAAGGGTTCGGGGCACTGTATTAAAATATTCCCAAAGGTTGGGGATGTCTGTGTGCACCTGATGTTTGCGTGAAATAGTTTGTCGGCTTTTATTCCGATTTTGGTGATAAATGACGCTGTTAGGGCTTTATGGCTGCCGAGTTTATTGTGCTGGACCGAGTATAGAATAGTTTTGCAGGGAGCTTCAGTTTCTTATGCAGTGATGTTGGACTTAACGTTCGTCGAAATAATTGCCAGATACGTTGTGATAACCGTTGTATTGAAGGTCATGAGATATATGTGTATTTATTATATGAGTATCATAGATTGTAACAAGTTTCTACTAAGTATTAAGGCAACATTTCTGTTTAACTTATCAATTCCAAATTTAAATTTAATTTAAATTCCAGTTCCATTGTAATAAAGGTGAGTAGGGCCCCGAGCAGCATTTGAAGGGTTGTCGTAATGAATCGAAGTCGGCATTGTTTAGCATGAATTAAGACTATCTGCGCTAGATTAATGAACACATCCACCTAGATCTACACAAACATATACAGCGTGTTTCTTTAATTTAATTTTTATAGATTCAAACAATATAGTAGTAAATTCATTGATTGGTAACGTGTTCCATACAAAAGATATACACTAAAATATAATCTGGAAATATAATAATAATAATAGTTATAGTTACTTTTGAGCTAAGATTGTCAAAAATCTAAATTAATTTGTGAGATTTGTACAAAGGAATTATAACTTAAAATTTTTGATTTAAACAATACATTAGGTAATTTTTTATAATGTTCTTTGCTGATATTTTAAAGTTGAAAACGTGCTAATAGAATCCAACAATAGGTATATCGCTAATATCCAATTACGTTAGAATACAGATCATAATGTAACAAAGGTACACAGGGAAAGCAAGTATCAACCCCTGAAACAACAAAAGGTGTTCCAATTAAGTTGCTTTATGTGTGTGTGCTAAGTGTAATATGAATAAAAACACATAACAAAGACGTAGTATAAAGCATCCTGTATTTTACCTTGAACAAGGTACGCTCCCGGGGGTAGTTGAATAAATTACGCCGAATAATTCCTGAATTAACATTTTTAATCTGCGCCGAGATGTTACGCGAATAAATTAGAGCTCCCCGTAGCCGAGATCGTAGACAAATGATAAACGTGTCTTTATCTGAGGTAGGGTTATATCAACCGGTGATGAAAGGGCTACTTGAGATTTGAAAGGATTAAGATGTTAACTGAGTAGCGCTCTTTTAATAATATATCAACTTTCGTTCTTTGTACTTAATATTGTCTTGTCTCTTTCTAATAAAAATAAATGTACCTATTGTTATTTTTTATTAGTATTTATATTATATAATGGTATATTTTTATATTAATAGCTGTCAAACGAGCAGACGGCCCAGCTGATGGTAAGTAGTCATCGCCACCTACCAAACATACACAATCCAGACACATCACGCATTATACCGAAGGCAATGACCAATGAATGTCAACGCGTTGCCGGCCAAGGGACCGCGATACGTTGTTGACGCGTTCATTGTAGAAAGGTGGTAGATAGCCCGACAGAAGACCGTTACTACCACCGTGCACCAGTACCTTTAGGGTTCAACTAGGTAACTGACCAGTGCTCTCCAACACTTAGGATGCACCATGAGACGTAGATTTAGACTTCCAAACAATAGTTGGTGTATTGATTGCATATAATCAGCAGTAGCGTAGTGGTTTCACAGTAAACTTCTCGTTAGAGGGACTCAGGTTCTAACCCACGTACTTTTACTTTTTCAAGGCTAAGTATGCACTCGTATTTGTAATTTCAAGTTGAGTTGTGGCAATAATTTACGTTGTACACACCTGTGTGATCATACTTTCGACTGTGCTTGCGTTAATAATCCAAACAACTCCAGCAGCTGTCATTTATGTTTGTTAAATAGATTGTTAAAAAGTATAAGTAAAAAGTAGTGTTAAAGTAAAGTAGGTACTACTTTACTTTGACGTGTATCAAATTGTGGTTTCTATAAAGATGTTTTTACATAATTTTTGCAAGTTATCGAGGGAGATATTAACTTTATTTTTTATGAGTAGTACTTATGAAACGAAAGTGCGTGATTAAAGAAGAGTAAAATGGACTTGAGAGAACTGGAGATTGAAGAAGTTTCCATCATCAATTAAAACTATAGTTATAATAAAACATCTGCTCCTGAAATCACATTTAATTCGGAGTAGTTAATTTTATATTCTGAAATACGTGTTTTTTATAATTAGCATATTCAATGTAATTTTAGATTCAAACTACGTTATTTTTCTTTCCTTTCCTTTTTCGACATCTAATGACAGCCTTTTTCTTTTTCTAAACATATTTTAAATAACCCGCTTAGATAAACCTATTTTATATTAAAAACAATATACATTTTCGAGCTAACTTCATTATACATGACTATCTTATTTACAAATTCAAACAGTTCGTAAGTTGTTATAATCAGAGAAAAAACAATAGCCTTAAAAACTAAATAATAAAAATGTCTAAAAATGAGACCGATGTGACTATTATATTGGCTCGGCTGGTGAAAAACTGTCATAACGTGGGCCATTTGGACTCTGCCCCCATCCGAAATTATATAAATTATTATCGAATTTGGATACGGTTTCGGATATATTTTATTTCGAATATCCGATAGTTGAGTTTCGGTTACGGAGCTCGGTAACATCCCTGATCAATACTTATAGACATATCTTTTTATAGTTAGTCCGAAAAAAATTAAGAGCTGGATTAACTTGTCACTTAATTGTATGCTTCGTTTCGTTACCTAATACATTGAAATCTTTAAATTTTCACTATATTAATTTCAATGACCACGTTATAAATGTACAATTCGAGTCTCATCACAGAAATCGATAGCCAACGGTAAATACGTTTATTCGTTATGACAATGACGTATGCCATTAGATCAATGGTCCCGAAAGAGCCTAGCTACGACTCCAAACCTAAATCATCAGTCAACGCGCACGCATTCACATTTAATTATCTATATAACTTACCACTAATAGACAACGAACGTACTGGGCACTATTTGGAAAACGGCGGGAAAGCAACACAAAATGGCGGACAAACCGCGACACCCGCGGCCATTACCGTACGTCACGCGGTCATTTGTCCCGTGCATCACTCACCTGCCCGCGTGACGTATCGTCCGCTTTATTGCGAATTCCGTTATTCTCTACTAGCATAATAGTCCAGCAAGCTTGCACTACACGCCGCGTAACTGGAAAGTATTCAGAACGAATTTTATAGTACCTATGAGCTGTACAATATGTATGCACCATACAATTGCAATTGCATATAAAACCCCCAACGAATTACGCTTACGTTGTTTCATGAAAATTCTTTATGGCGCAGTCAGTTATCTCACTTTTTGTCCATTGCGCCCCTAAGGTTAATTTCGAAATTAATTGTAAGATCTTAATTATGAAAACACTATATTTATTTGCCTGGCAACATTCAGCAGCAATTCGTATTGCAATCTTCGTGTCTGTACTCCAGTTGAGATCAGCCACTAGGTGGCGTGAGGGGCGCGGGATACAGTATCTACTCGTACATCAGTTTACCATTAACGTTCGCACGTACGCTGAGAGCCAAGTCTGATAACTATCTGATTTGTACGACGTTTCTACGTTATAGGGGTGTTTAGATAGCCTGAAACTGTTACGTATTTTTATCGAAAATTAATATTTTAGTAAATGTCATATAAATTAGGAACTCATATTCGTATTGACAAGTGATTAATGTATTCTTATCACGAAATGTCGATCCTGCAAAATTAACTTTATTATTAAATCCGCAGACGAACAGGATTTACCGACATAATTCGCAGAATTAGCCAGCTGAAGTGGCAATGGGCTAGCCACATAGTTCGATGGACCGATGACCGTTGGAGAAAAAAGGTCCTCGAATGGCGACCACGTATTGGCAAACGAAGCGTAGAACGCCGCCCGACCAGTTACATACATGCACATACCATCACATATTGTCCTTGCGGATTGTTGCAAAGTAAATTTATACTAATTTAAGGATAAATTTTAAGTTATAAAAATAAAAATAAGGGTATCTTTTAGTTTTCCTGCGCTGGCAGAGCGATTTGAGATTAAGGTGCGGTGACACCGGTGCGATATACTCGTAGCAGGCCGCTCGGCTCCACTCGTTACGGTGGCCGGGTCGTAAAGCGCTCGCTCGGAACGCGCAGATACCGCTCGGTGCGGGATTACTGCGCCGGCTGTGTCACACCGGTAGCGGGGGATGAGATGAAAAGAAACAAAAAAATGTTAATTGACACGAAGTAAAGTCGTTACCATTACAGAAAAATATATAATAACTATAACTTACCCTTAACGCTGTATCTTAGTAATACGTACATATTGATACTGAATATAACTACACATATTTCTGTCGTAAAGGAGCAATGCCTATCATTCAATGTTTTTTGTAATTAGTCCTTACAAATTATTGACTTCAAACTACTAGCAATCTACCGTAGGGGACGAGTCTCTTATGAAAATATATATAACAGGAGGACTACTCCCAGTCTGATCAGATTTGTTCATTGGAATGGACAATGTGTTCAGTGGTGGGATCTCGGCACGTTTGTTTGGGACGGCTATCACATCGCTGCTAATTTTGGTGTGAAACAATGTTCCTACAAACAATTTTGCCTTTCGTTTTGAAGTTGACAGTATTGAAAAATAAAATATTTTATCTCAGTCGTTACAAGTAGGAATTCATGACTGAATTTAATATTAATAAATGGAAAACGTTCACACACACTCCTGGGTTCCCCGTGATGTGGGGGTGTTGATGTACACAAATGTGGCATCACAAACACCAATTAAACAAACATTGATCTGTCACATAAATGTCTGCCCCGGATAGGATACGAACCCGGAACTACTGGTTCGCCAAGGAGGATCATTACCGACTGGGCTACGGGATCGTTTATATATATAAATATAAATTATTATTTTACCTTTTTTTTCAGTTGCCGGGATCCTGCTGCCGACCTTCGGGTCTCGGATTCGAAACCTAGCCAGTAGTATTTATTTGACAGGTAATTGTTTTAATCGGGTTTTGAGTAATTTGTTATTTTCATATTACTGTAACGTAGTGTATGTGTGTGTATGCTCGTCAACAAGCCTGTTATTTTGTCTTATGTGTTCATCTACCTATTTTACATTTTTTATATGACTCACTTTGTTACAGTGGGACGAATCTATATCGGAATAAATGGTTTTCTATCTTACAAAACACTAAAAGAGATGGAAAAATATTATCTCCTTGTGTGTCCCCAATTTCTTTCGCTACCTTATTTTATGGGGATTATACGATCAGCCTCCACCTTGTCAACGTTCTTACACATACCCAGGTTGGACATTGCAAAAGCCACCAAGTTATCGTTACTGTTACATGCTACTTTATGTTCTACGCCGTAGGGTTCAAGATTGTCTGATGTAAGTGTAACAATGCAATGGATGTAGGGTAGAGTGGGGAAAATTGACTTACCCTAGATAAGGATAGTAATGGCCAGTGTTTTTCTTCGGAAATTTCGTTTAGACGTTAACTGTATGCCTGTTTACCTTTATTATTTTCGTATACTAAGAGCCAATTTCTTTTAACTGCTGAAAAGAGATCGCTGTCGGAGCGGACATAGTCCAATAAATTATTTGTTGATCGTAAGTCTTTGGCAAAATGGAGCAATAGGCGACATAAGACGAACCTGTAGGTCAGTTGGTAGTGACCCAACCTTCCGGGTAAATATATTCGAGTTTGATCCTTGGGCAAATTTTTAGGTCGTATAAGTGTTTCTCCTTAAGTATTTGTTGTTCTTTATATCTAATTTGCAAGCAAATTAGTTTGTGAACGTAGTGGTTAATTGGGGTTATAATGCCTGGCCGTAAAATTTCTTGGGTTTCCGTTTTTTAAACAGTCATTATGACAATTATGTTGTAAATATTTGTTTTTGTACCCGACATCAAAAAAGGCGGAAGTTCTCAATTCGTTTGTGTTTTTTTGTATGCTTGTTACTTGAGAACTCTGACATTAATTAACTGGTTTGGAAAATGCCTTGTTTGGTTGAGGGGATGTATATACCGTTTGAGTTCACTTAAATTTGAAAAAAAAAAATTCCGGTGCTATTCTCTAAGGGTGAAAAATAGAAGAAACCAAGAAATTTACCTTTTTCAATTTGGAGTCTTTTATTTTTCTCAAAATAATACTTATATTTTTTAATTTAGTTGTCATAAAGGAGTAGACGGACCGTCGGATGGTAAGTGATCACCGTAGGCCACGAGCCTGTAATATATATTTTTCTTTTCCTATTTTTTGAATATTAAAAATTACCACATGTTGATAACGCCCATGGGATTCATTGGTAGAGAATTACATGAGGCATTAAACTCGTCTTTTCTTGAATCTTTACGAGGTGATACTAAGAATTAATTTAAAAATAAACTAAACACCAGTGATACTGAACTGAAGGCATTACCGATGGGTTGCAGGCTAAAGGGGAGTCCGTTTTTTAATTGACTATCTGCTATTGCACTCAAAACATTTAAACACATTTCAATCTTTCAATTGAATTCAAATGGAGGATTGTAGCGAGCAATGTAGGTAAATATCTCTACTATCATACACTACTGTCGTCGGGATTAAACTGAGCATCACGAAGAGCAGCGATCTGTAACAGGAGGTGCTCTTGTTCAGCAGGGAACTGCAAGCCGGGAGTTCGGCTAGGTCACAAAGATGGAATGGAATGGCAGATCACGATGACGGAGCTGTGTTTTACCTTTTGAACCTTAATGGAATTCTGAATTTTATTCTGTGTGAGACTGAAGTGGGGAAGAGAAACTCTTGTCAGTTGACACTTGACTGACACTAATGACAGATGAGTCTGTCATCTGTATGTCTAGTTCGTTTAAAGTTATTAAGTACTATAAGACGATGGTGACGAGAACACTAACGGCATCTTCACACTTTGACTTGACACCCATGGCACTCGGAAATAACTGTTATAGTCGGAAATAACTGTTAATGATGTCCACCACGGTATAAGATTCAAATCATGTGCGGTCTACCTAATATTGTTTTATATAAAATCGACCTATTCATGTTTTGATTACGGGCTATTCCGTTGGCAGCTTAACTATACCTATCCAATGAACCTTCCATAAGCTATACGACATCACGGCTCATTGAGTTTCCTAAGTAAGAGTCACCATGTTTGTTTCATAGAAAGCAAGGATATAAGGACCAATATAAGACTCCTGTCGCTTAGTTCAAATATAATATTACCACAAGTTAATAAGGACTCTTGTATTCGGTCAAGATGTTACGTTACATGTATCGGTTATTACAATTAACATTTAATCAATTTATGCGGAATTCAAATATTGACTGAATAATAGCAAAATTTTTGTTGTTGCAGAAAGTAAATTAGTGATTGCTAAATTTTTGATTATTTTTTTTATCCCGTACATGTCATCGACATCGTATTTCTAGTGACTATAAATATTTTTACCCGTATCCTTACCTTTCGGCGACCAGCGACAAATTTATTACTATCGAGTTCACGCTTCACCGGGCGCCCGCCACGTAACCGTCAGGTATGATTTAGCTGATCAGAGCTCCGGACACTAAATTGAACTTAATTCACTGTACCCTGAGTAACTGTGCTGGGAAGTTTTTAAATTGCATTATTTTAACGAACAACAACAACTTCTTTGGGCGTGCTATGCTAAGCAAAAATATAAGGAATAATATATAAATATAAGGAATATAAGGCAAAAATAAGGAAAAATAAAGCAACGTGAAATAAGTATATTTTTCATGATTAATATTTATGTTACGGGAAGGTGTGTGGTAAGTAATAATAAATTATATAATGACGTCGTCACTAGTGTCAAGTATTTGTTAAAAAACTAAAAACCATAGGACTAACGAGATGTTTCTTTGAGGAATTAATGTAATATGTAATTATAATGATGTAGTAGACTTACATTACAGTGCAGTTGACGAAAACTATGGGTGCTACCTGATACGAGGGAGGACTAACTTATCTTTAAGTTTAACTTTGCTTGCGATAAGGTTATAGACAAGTAAATCTTCTCCTTATGGTGTCCAAAGACAAATTTATAATCATTGAATTCACGCTTGAGTAGGTCCGTCGGCGGCCAGGTATGATTTAATGTCCCGGCGCAGACAGTGGCACTAAATTAAAACCTAACTCGCTGTAAACTGTTTCCGAGGAAACTTTCTTTATTGGGATTCGTTTGAATGGAAATTTTCTAAGAATTTTAGATTATGTTCTTTTTTATGTTACCGCACGTTATCGCACATCAGCATCGAAAAATTTGTTATTATAAATACGTATAACAGTATTGTTTGTAAAACGATAATTAAACTTAGCCTCAAAATACACTTATAGTATGCTTATGATCTAGTAATAGTTTTGAACCTGTTGGGGGTAAAATTTATGGTATTTGAAGTCAAATAAGGGTGTTAGAAATATAATAGTCTAATAATAATAAAGAATAAAGCTTTTTGATTCATATTTTTCTGTACTTAGATTCTTATCTTTATTTCTTATTCTTAGATTCGTTATTCATAATGTTAAAACTATTTGAAGGTAAACTTCTTAGCTGGCGATTCGATAATTAGACGAAAATTGAAAGTAAAATTTCAAGGACTTGTCTCTTTAGGCACATTTCGTTACATGAGAGACAAGAAATATGTAAATCCGATGCCACGGGAGTAGAACAAAAGAGAACGAGGTATACAAGCAGCAGAAGAAAATAATGACGCGTGTGTGCGCGCCGTAAATGTATGAGTCAGATTTTATATATGAATATTGACATGAAAAAAAGATCAGTGAACAGTTTGCACGTAAGTACTTAAATTGTATATATACTAAAATTGTATCAATACGGAAGTTTCTAAAACTAAAATTGAAGTGAATGAAATACTGCGTCAAAAATTGATGACAGTTTATTGAGAACTTTCTCTTCCATCATGGATGAGGCGCTGCACGCACATTTTATTTTATTATTATCAGTCAGTTATATCTTTAATATCTCTGTTGTCAGGTATCAAATGAAAATCTATGGATAAATTAAGATAATTGTTATAATAAAAATGGTTAAAATCTACGATAACTCGTATATCCTGAAATTTACATGTTCATGAGGAATAATTGAAAACAAAAAATGACTAGGAATATCCGTTAACAAGTTGGTAAGTAAACGTTGAGTCATCTAATCAAATTAAGTAAACGGACAGCTCCTCTGCGAAGCTGTTCCTATGGATTTCAGTGACCATTACCAATTATATCTGGCGGATATTTAAAGAAAACGAATATTCTACTGTAAGAAACCTACTCACAAAATATATCTTGTTTTGTCTATTTATCCGATTAGTATTTGTAAAATTTTAACTATTGGGCGCAGAGGTAGCCTGAGATCTTGAGCTGAGGGGCAAACGGTAATATTTACGCGAGCCTCAAGTCACATTCTTGACTGGTGGACCGACAAACGAATGCAATGAGTGAAAATTTGGTGTTACTTAAAACGGCACCGGCCCTATTACAGTAACGTAGTGGGAATATTTAATTTGGCGCACGTAAATAGAATAGATAGGAGCTATTAGTGAAGTTGGTTCGATAGCCGCAGCCAATAAAAGTTTTTCGATTAGCACCTGCCACGTGCCGCGCGCCGCGCGCCGCGCTCTCGGCGACTCAACCACTAGCCCGTACGTTCATTACAGGAACTTTTAGAGGCATATACACATAGTGGTTTCAAATGGGGTTCGCACGCTCGGGATATCTTTTGATTCACATTCGAGTTGCTCACACTGCGTGTTTCGGTGAAGGAAAGTATTGGTAAAAATAATCCATTTCTCAGAGATTTCCTTCATATTTTCAAAGCTGTGTGAATTCTGAAAACTCACACATGAATATGAGTTACGTAAAGTTATATCTTTAAGCTGATATTGCATCCGGTGTTGAACCACCCTATCAATGTAAAAAAGCTGGCTATATGGTACCGTCAAGACAAATAGACAAATGGAACTTTTTCAGGTGGCTTTAAATGTAAAATGCAATCGAGGTAGCCATTACCAGGTGCATTAATATGCAGCGGAGGGAGCTGCATTACGGGCTGCGCGTCTGGACTGTTAAGGAGGGTCTAATTTGTTTGTGAAGAAATAACGGCGGTTTATTACAACTGCACCATATTATATTTCACCAGCATAGATAAGAATTTCATTGGTTAAAATGTGTGTGAAACAACCATTGCATGGGCGTTTTCATTGGTACTACGCCATGACGTTGTCATACGATGATTATTTAAAGTGTATCAATAAAATACATAAATTGCAGTGTGAATGATGAGCTTAATTCATCCTCTACCAGTTAAGCTAAAGAGGCATGCATATTCACACACACAAATATATGCATATAACAGTGAACTCGGTAGTAAACCATGTTTGGAAACCAAACATAACTAAAAGGTTGATTGCAGAATGAGGATAATAGGTATCCAGGGAAGTTGTCGTGAATCTATGGATGGAAAAACCTCTTACACTTGCAAATAGTTACTCGTATATTATCGGTTCCCCAATCACAATTCCAATACACCGAACAACTATCATTAAGTAGGAGGCGTTTAACCCGCGTGGAGTCAATAGTTCAATATTTACGAGTTCGGGGTCGAAACCCCGCTAGTGTTGTGCACCTGTCGACTTTCAAAACTATTTCTAAAATTAACACGTTGTTTTGAAATATTTTTTATTTAAAAGTTTTATTTCGTATACCGAACTTAATAAAAACTAAACTCGGCTTACCTTTTTGTTTGTTTTCGACTCTGAAACAAACGTCATAGTGATAAAATTATGTGTGTGTAGTATACCGTATTAGGTAAATAAATATTTCCAGTACGAGAATGTGAACGTCATTTACTTAAAAATTACGCTGTATTTTCAAACTATTCTAATGTACATACGAATATATCACGCATAAAAACTAAGTAATATTATAAGATTTCGTCACACGTCCTGAAAGGAGCTTCATTTAAAACTAATGATTATTCCATTCCAAGGCATAAATCTGAACAAGACGCCATAAATTCGACATTCGCAAGTACGTAGGGAGTCGCATCACTAGCGACCTCTGGCTCTCCAAGATTTATGCTTTTAGACAAGTGCCGTCGGTCAGGTGCGTTGATTTACGGCAACATCTGATCGCGTCGGTCGTTCGGGCCTGATACAGCGTATTATTGAGGTATATTTTTTTGCTTACGTAACATATTTTGTGGGTCCATACGGTATTACATACATTATGGGTAAACTAGCTTAATATTGAAATTATTCACAAATGTTATAAAACAATGATTAAATCATAAATTTTTATGTTTGTGGTAGAAACCATTTGCAGAAGAGCCACCAGATGGTAAGTAGTCACCGCGTTTATTAACATTAGTAACACCAAAGGCATCATTGATGCGTTGTCGGCCTAGAAAGAAAGAAAGTACTGGCCGCTAGCCGAAATACCGGAGCCGTTTGGCCCCTTGAGCAGAAGGATGGTGCCTAGTTAAGTAGGTTTCACGGAGAGATTAAAGGAGTACAATAATAATGTCTTTATAATTATATAATCCATATGGGAAACCCTATGAAGCAGGCCGGCTTCTGTCGTCCCTTACAACACCCTGTTCTGCCACTATAGGATTGAGGCCAGTATTCTAGGCTACCCCAATACGGTAAAAAAAAAATGCGCCAGTGCCGCTAGTTGGATAGTGGTGGTGAATTGAAAAATGTGTCGTATATCGTAAAATTACCTGTCTCCCTCAGCTACATGAATCTCACGAGCCACAAAAGGCTTCTTAAAAATATGACGTCAGTTCATCTTTATTCAAATTCGAGTCCTCGTTTACAACGTTTACGTCGAGTCGATTATCTTTGCGCTCGTTCCCCTTTTCTATCCGGTTACGTCGTAATTTTTATTTTCCACAATTCATCACGTCTTGCCGTCCCGCCATCACGCCGTCACGTCGCGTGACAGGTGACGCTTGTCGCGCCTGCAAATTAATAAATTGCGTTTTCCTGGTTACTACACTTCGCTCAGCTACGAGGTGCTTTTAAATTTAAAAGGTTTAAATATATTTATTGCTTTTTTCTGATAAGTTGACTTAAAGGTGATGGAGGTGCTATGGTCTATTGTGAATATTATTATTTACCCTCAGTATAATAGGTGGTATTAGCTTTATACGGATCATCTGGCTAGGACATAGTTGGACATGTACTTTAAAGTTAGAAGGAGATTACAATTAGTGATACAGATCTTATAAAGTTTTACATTCAATTCCAGATGTGTAGCAATGTGCCTGTGACCGACGTTAGATAGAATTGTCTTATCAGAGGTTGTTCTGAATGTCTTATGGGATGCACGGGCCATTCAACATTTGTGATTTACACATGAATACATTAAATTTAATAAACGAACGTTCTAAACACCTTTTATTTGACTATAAAAAAATATTTACTGGTATCTATCATAATCATCGTAAAATTATTGTAATATTGTAACTTTATTAAAACTTTATAATTTATTTTACTTTATAACTAAACTGTATAGGTTCATTTGTTTAAAAAAAATATGTAAACTTAAATTGACTCTAGTTAAATTGACTTTGGACATTTAGGAATAAATATTATTAAAATATTCTGTGTATGGAACGACTGCACATTAGGAAATAATAAGTTAGCCAAGTCAGCACAAGCTCGTTATGCCGTAACACATCGCAGTCGCATCGCAGTCGCATCGCAGTCGCATCGCAGTCGCTTCATGGTTGAATTCCTTTCGATAGATCGACATACTCTCCGGTTTTTGTAGCAATTTTATTTAAAAAAAAACTTTTCTTTTGTTGAGTGAACCACATAATATTATGTAATATATTATTATTATTATTATTTGTTTAGCAACTGACTGTATCTTCCGGCCGGACCGGTCTCACGGCCGGTTGGTAGACCGACGTTATGGTAGACCAACGCTATAGTTGACCAACGTTAGTTCAAGAATTCCCGCTGATTATTTCTTGGTGTATATCTTCATTTTCAATAATTGTGTCCGCATCACGTAAATATCTGTCTAGGCCGAGAATAGATCTCGGAACCGTTTGCTTAGCAAACAATGTAGCTCACTATAAATTGGTTTACATTGTTATCCTTCTAAAAATATTGTTACAATATTGTGATCTGGTACAATAAAATTGCACCATGAGTGTGTAACGTATAAAAACTTTCCACCTTCTTAAACGAACCGAGAGACGTCCTCGCAGTGTCCTCTTGTAACAAAGTCCCTGTAGTGAAACGTTGACAATATTATGCAGGTGTTAGCAATTGGCTCACGTTTTCGGCGGCGATAATTAGATGAACCTCATCAGGGCGCCCTCCTTGTGCCTCGTGGACTAATACGGTTATTGCGAACACTCTTTGCAGCTTCTGCATGAATACACCCATACGTATTCCACGCGGCTCCTTAGACAATCACCTAATTAAGTTGAGTGTTTCCTAAAGGTATTAAATAAGTACCTGTTTCTTAATTATAAGTCGTTTTCATGTTGTATTAACGGCTTAAGCTCGTTTTCATAAATGGAACTCGACTTCTTGTTGGTGTTTATGATTAAATAATGAAATTTTGAAAACAGAAAGGTTACGTTTATATTACAGTTTTTTAGATAAACATTTTTAGGCTATATAAATTACTCTTATCAAAGAGAAAAAATATAATCTATATTATATACATATATAAAATATAATCTAGATTATATACAGATAAGGTACCAAAACACTGCTTTTGGTACATTTGGTACTTTGGGACATAACAAAGTATTTTAGTGTGGGAATTTATAAAAATATTCTAAACAAAACTTTTAAAGTTACGTGTTTTATCTCCAAACTATGTAACAAAACAAAAACGAAAAACAATTAGGCAACGCTAACAAAACCGCCGTCACGTCGCCCGCAGACAGCGTGTCACGTCACGTGCGACAGGTAACGTGGCAATTTTTAACATGGCAACATTTAAATTAAATTCCGAACCCGCCTGCGCTCCGCGGCCGCTTAATTTGGGCAATTTCAGATAAAACGCTTATCTTACTGACGTCACTTGGGTAGGGTTACCACTTATAAATGCAGTTAACGTATCTTGGGATGTTGTGTTGCTGTTTTTTTAAATAACCGTAATAATAAAAGCCCCATCCCTCCAGCAACTGTCTCGTTTACTAAACTGTAGTGGGTAGTTGTAATAGTTAGTGTGCCAACATTTGCCTTTAACAGCTAACGGCAGGGAAACAGATCTCTATGTTTTAGGAAGTTTTTAAGCAAATTTGGAACTTAGTTCACTATGCTGGCTATACGGCTTCGTTTATCCTTGAGCCAAAATCAATCTCCCCTATTCGTAGCGCTATCTGTTGAACAACGGACGAGGATATAGTGGACAGTACCTGTGGGAAGTGACTGGCCTCAGTACTATCCAATGTATCCAACGTCAAATGTTTTTGACGTGTTTCGGCTATAATGGCGCAGAGCCATAAAGATAGAGAATAAAAAGCGGGTCCACCGCCGCTCTCATCTTGGCCCGTGAGGTGTCGTAATGCCTTTAGTATCACGACCGTCCATCGGAGGCGATGACCACTTACGGTCGGGCTACTGTCAATCGTAAGCGATCATAGCAAACTGATCTACCAACGATCACATAATGCACTCCATCATATTTTCTCCTTTATGATGCTATAGAAACGTTAGTGGAGGCAGAATATGAATGTATTATTGTTAGCTGAATTTGTGGTGTGGTGGTTTTAATTCGATTAAGAGACAACTGTGAGGGAGAGTGTCGCAGCGACCGTCCCACTCAGCTGACAAAGGTCGGAGGGCCAATAAAAACAATTGTAAAACTAAGCTCCTTATTGATCTAATGAAATAGAGACACATAAATATATCAAGCTTGTTTATCGGCCGTTTGTTTGTTTATTGTGAACTTTTCCGTTGGACACGCACTATTGTGATGTGTTTGTGTGAATACTGCCTTATTCACGAGGTGATGTTTATTGCTCTTTGTCAACAGTAACGAACTGAGATGGGCCTTTTAGGGGTCCGTTCAGCTAGGCGTGCTGTTACACTGTAACAACACCACAGATGTGAAGTATTTAAATTTATTTTCATTCAAAAGTACGCACGGTCATATTTGATTGTCTTTGTCAAATATATTTTTTATCATCATCATTATTACATCGCCTTAGTTTTACCATCGCTACCACTGCTGCACTACCGTCATCATGTTATTGCCACCATCACCACACTCTCATAACACATCGTCACTGTCATAACACCACCATTTATGGATGGCTAGATATAGCCCCACCCTGCTACACTGTCAAGCGGGAAATACCAGTTTTTGTGAGTGCGCGTATCACGAAAATCTACTTATTATATTGTTCAACAAATCGATTGCATAAATAATTAATGAAATTTTGCTTCTTACGACATTTTTTACTAAGATGATACAGTTGATAGTATCAGCCGTTATTTTGCGGAAATTCATTGTTATTAAATTAGTATTAATTTACTTTGCAACAATCCGCAATCACAATGTATGATTGTGATACTATGTATGATTGTGATACTGATGATACTTTTGTCATAAATGCATGTTTTCCTTTGTGTGAGGGAGGGAGGTTTCATGCATGTATAGAAGTATATACCATCATACATCGTGCTTGCGGATTGTTGCAAAGTAAATTAATACTAATTTAATAGAAGTTGATATTGTTTTTAATAAAACAAAATAAATAAATCCAGCTTCATTAGATGAATTGTCATAATTTGAACATAAATATAAATATCCGAATAATATATGTATTATTGTTCACATTAATCGAAGTGTGATTAGGATTAAAGTAAGTTTCGGCAAATAATATGTTACGTTCATCTATTGTTACGTTCATCTATTGAGACAGCATTGATTGGTTGATTTTCGTGGCTGAATAAAATAATTATGTTATCATGACATGTTTGACACTGTCAAATATGACGGGTGGCTGTCAGTGTCAAATATGCCAGAAAAACAGTCAGTCGTTCGTGTGTGCACGTTCGAATGTAAAGCACAGTGGATTGATCTAACTAAGAGAATATAATAAACCAAGTGTGGATTGTTCCTGTTCGTTTTCCTTGGAGTCCTTCTGAGCGTTTTCAAATAAAACTATACAACGTGATGTTTTTTACCTTGTAGGTGCTTCATTGTGACAATTTCCAAAAAGCAATGCTTGTTTTTTCACCCTTAGCAGGATGGCGAGCGAGTCAGCTGTCAGCTGTCATTTACTTTGTGTCAATACAGTGTTTGTAGCCGTTACATACAGAACCCATATTGTTCTGGCTAGAATTTTGTCGTCTTTTAATTGTATTGGTTAATCCGACGACGACGCAGAGTTCTTTTCTTGGAGCTTTTATCTCTTTCGGAATATTTCGTCAAATAATTTGCTTGAAGGTGAAATAGTTTCTGTCGAATGTGGCTATGTGTAATGAAGGCTATCGTAGATCGCGGCGTGGAGTGAAATACGGAATTTGAAGGATTCGGCTCTTAACAAAGCTTTTGAATCACTGCAATTCTCTGGAATTTTACTACATCATACTGTTTGCAACATTGAACGTCACGTACATGGATATCCATTCCCTTGTTTTTAACACTAGTTCAATAGATACGTGACAAGGTGTTTAGCTCGAGTTTATAACTCGTACTGCGAACTGACCAGCATGGCATTAATCTATTCCATTTGAAATGAAACCTAGCTCAGCCACGAGACAATTATTGGTTGTAATGATGACAATAATTAGGCACGTCAAGAGATAATTTTGTCGAGTTTAAAGTTTCTATTCAATGCGTGTGTAACAAGGCGTCTACGGAAGTATCTGCATCGTGCCGAGGTTCCCGTGGATACGTCGCACGCGGGTCGCGCTGGCACTGTGCCCGCGGCTGATAGGTGCTACAGGCGCGCCCTCTCGCGACAAATAAACAAGTACCTCCAGGAAGTGTATGTTTACTTTTTTCTTGCGAGTTTTCTTGCATTGGATATATTACGATGTACAACTTATAACATGTTTATAGTAGATCAATACGTATGTCACACATACAGCCGCTCATTGTGATTCTACTGACACACACTTTGTTGCATACCATGGAAATGTATGATCGATGAAATGAAATATATGATTTTACTAGTTCATATAATCCAACTAGACTACTGGAAGCTCAGTCTCATAAGTTCGGTTAACCGAACTCAGCACTCACGGGGGACATCCGTGTCGGTTTGCTTCACTTCTTGGTAGGCGATGCATCAGTAACACCTTTAGTGTTGTAGATATGTGTGGGCGGCGGTGATCGCTGACTTATTTAGAATTGACGACCCCATAGCCCAGTTGGTAGTGACCCTGTCTGCCGAGCGAGGGGTCCCGGGCTCGAGTCCCGGCCGGGGCAGACATTTATGTGACAGTGTTTGTTCTCGGGTCGTGTGTATGTCCATACCACCCGTAACACGGAATCCTAGAGCGGGGGTGTGAGTATGTAAACGTTTATTTATTTAATAATTTTATTCGGGTATTTGGTTATATTTTTGGCATTTCTATATAACACCAGTGCGACCTTAATCTACCAATGTACATCTATCTACAAATTATTTTTGCTATGTCGTAAGCACGGGATGTCTCCCTTGTACGGGATTTTCGCGCTGAACATCGCTAAATGCGATTTCGCACGTAGGTGTGACTTTATCTCTGGCGCTCCGCCGACACGATAACTAAACACCGACTCACTAACAATAAATAACTAGTTTTACTTTGTAGCGAGACATTATTGTACTTAATTGTTATAATAGGGGCATGGACTACCACGCAGGCCATGTGACTGTTGGCAGCATACCTTTGAGAACATTGCGTGGAATTGTATGATATGGGTATTATTGCCTCTCCATGTTTTTTTCATCGAATAAATGATGAAGTAGTTTCAACGTTGTCCAGGTTCAAATCCTGCACGCATCTATAGATTTTGAACGTCCTTTATAAAGGTCTATTTCGTTAGGTTCATTGATATAAAAGTGAGAAAACCATTCCATGAATTTTTAAAAATTTTCACAATTCGTACGTTTTTAAATATTAATACGTAATTTATTTAATGCGATCATGTTATTAAATTTACAGTTTCACGTGAATAAAGGCTATGAGGGCGCAGCAATTTAGTGTTTAGAATGAAAAAACATATCCCTATAATAAAAAAAATATTTTAAAAGTGACTTAAAAAGTAAATACACAATACACACAAAGTACTTATACATAAAATTGACAATTAGTGAAACAAAATTTTAAATGAAATGTCACTAGGAATAAAATCATCACATAAATAAATATTTTGGAATATAAATATAATAATTAACAATTATATTATTGATAACAAAAATACAATTTGAAATAAATATTGAATATAAATACTGCCTCTTGCAATAAGTTTAGATAATAGTAAAAAAAATGTAGGGATGTTATGGATATAAAATTTCGGATCTAGAGATATGGATATATGTAGATACGGATAGATGAATAATATTTTACCCGTTTTGATTTCGGTTACGGATAAGAAATTATTTCGAATTATCCGATTGTTTCGGATAATTTCGATTACAGATATTAGATGATTCAGAACTTAGGATAAAATATGTAATGTATTTAAAAGTTAACAGTTTGAGTTTCTTTCTAGGTATCGCTTAGTATTATAATCAGAGACAAAAGAACCTTAAATAATAAAATAATGAGTGTATATGCTTTGCCGGCGAACACCCGCCGTAACGTGTTTAATTTAGACTCAGCCCCTATCCGAAATTATTCGAAACTTTTTTATTCGCATATCCGGTAGTTTTGGTTACATACAGTCCCTCATATAATGATATTTATGAAGGCAAATAAGTAGTAGACCGATAATTTATTGGAATGTATGCGATTACAACTTCTGTAAACATTAGTTGATCGGAAACATCACCGGTGTTGCCGACCGAGAACGAAACGATGGACAGGACCGTGGCCATAGCATTGTGAGATCATTCTATGTGGAAAGTTCGTTCCGTGAACTATGTATATCGTTATGAGGCATTAAGTATCTGTTAACGAAAGTTGGTATTCAAATGCTGTAGGCGGACCATGATTTTTAACGCGTCGGACGATGATGGAAACTGACAGCATGTGTTGAACTGAAAAGTTCTTGAGTATATTTGCAAGTGTACAAAAACTCTATCTCACATTTTGAGAACTCAAACCCAGTTGTGGGACAAACGTTATGTATATAAAACCTATATAATTATTTTTGTAAACTAGCGAACCTAGCCGCACATCGCTACCGGCGTATTAACCTTTATGATCTAATTTGGCTGGCTCCGGCCATTTGGCAGGCCGTCCACCGCCATACAACAGGTACTGTGCAAATAATAGCGAATGCTTCAGGAGTGCTTTAATAATATAGAATGGCTTTTGCAGTTGCCAAATTATATTCTGGCTGGAGTACTATTGTGTAATAGAAAGCGCTGTGTTTTGTTATAATACAATGAGTATGTTTGAAGAATTGACATTGTCGAAGTAGTTCTGGACAAGATGATCTCACTCCATTATCTTGTGTCCATAGTAAGTATTCTAATGGACTTTATTAGTGTATCAGTGTCTAGAAAGGCAAGGTTATCGACCTGGTCCAGTTTTAGTCGTACCGAATTGATTAACTTGTACATGACTAGCGTCGTGAAGAGCCAAACCAAAACGCAAAATCTTGTGACAAGACAGTTGCTAAACTGCATCCAGCAGGCGCCATTTCGATCATCTAAGCAATGCGAGGCCGGAGTCGGTATTACTGAACATGGAGAAATAATAGAAAAGCGAATGCAGTGGGCGCGGGGTGCGGGGCGCGGGGCGCGGG